>PVKS010009546.1:30692-63732 GCA_004027875.1 Aplodontia rufa | reverse complement strand
CTGTACTAACAGCTCGGTAGAGCAAGTCCTGATTAGAGGCTTATTATAACCATGGTGCAGCCAGGAATTCTGTCTGCTTCAAAACGATTATATTATATAAAAATGCATATGCATGTGTGGTTAGTTTCTGATAGTGGTTGTTAACTTGCTTGAAGTCAACAGATTCTCTCATGGTAAATGTGACGTATTTAAAGGATTGCTGAATTGGGCTTCAGGTATAATCCAGGGATATAACTTCTTATCTGTTCATCATTAACTGGCATATAGGTTAAAGGGTAGATCCTACATTTTAGGTATAGTTAACAAGATATAATAAATAGACATTCCATTTTTCTTCTGCTACATAAACTAATCCTATTTTCTTTGGGAAAAATGTGAATCAGTATGATTGCATAACATATGAATAGAAATCCCATAAAATATGAATCTAATTTTTCTTAATATGTAATGTAATCAGCTATAAAAGTATTATGATAAAATAATTTGGATAGAATTGGAGAAGCTAGGAAGAAAAAGGAAACAGTAATACTTCTTGAGCTTAATACAGCAGGATAAAATGATGTAGACATTAGTCTGGAAGGCCTGGATTTGAATCATAATTCCTTAATTATGAGTAGTGTGACATTGAACAAATTTCTTTAATGTAAGATTCAATTTCCTACTTTGTAAAATTAGAATAAGAAAACTTCATAGGAATATGATGAGAGTTAAAAGAAACAACAAATACAGAATGCTGGTGCACCGTGGACTGGAGGAGACATTAAGTAAATAATTGTGTGAGGGCCTACTTCATGCCAGGTGCTTTTTTTATGTTATCTTATTTAAACCTTATAAATTTGTTTCCTTGACTTTGCTGTAAACAGATTTCACCTTCAGAGATCTAAGAAATACTGCTGGGTGGTATGGGAAATGTCTGTAATCCTAGCCACTTGGGAGGCTGAGGCAGGAGGATCGCAAGTTCCAAGCCAGTCTTGGCAACATGAGAAGGCCCAAAGCAACTTAGTGAGAACTTGTCTCAAAATAAAATATAAAAGAAAGGGGTGGGTTCAGTGGTTAAGTGCCTCTGAGTTCAATCCCCAGTACCAAAAAGCGCGCGCGCGCGAGAGAGAGAGAGAGAGAGAGAGAGAGAGAGATTGAGAACAATTACCAATGTCTACCTCCTAACTCAAGATCTGAGAAGTGACCTTCATTTTGGGACTTCAAAAGCTCTCTGGGTGATTCTAACATGCTGCAAAGTTTAGGAACCACTAACAATCCAGTGAGCTAAATATTCCTAACCCTAAATTTTAGGGTTAGGAAACAGAATTGGGGGGTTGACCTACTGAAGATCAAATGGCTAGTGAATAATTGACATGTGAAATTGTTCTTGATATATTATTTTGTGAAAATAGTATAGGTCACAAAAATTTAAAAAGTGACCTGATAACATATAGAGTTCTATGATAATTTTTATTCACAAAGTTATTCCTATGTATAAAAAGACTATAAGTACATTTATCATAGTTGTCAAAAATATTTTTGAATAGTATTGTTTTTTGCATTATGATGATGTTTCCCAATATTTGGCAAAGAATATACATGGGTTTTTTAATAAGAGAGAAAACAGTACAAATCTTAGTTTAAAAACACCCAGAAATCTTGAGAATAAATAGATATATAAATTCAAGAATGAATATCTTTAATTTGATGGACCCAGAGAATAGAAGATCATACAACAAGTAAGTAGCATACTTCAAATGTAAATCCATTACTTTTCAAAAAAGGCATAGGAGAGGATCTTTTGCATTGATATTATGGTAAAATACATAAGACATAAAACTTACCATCTTAACCATTTTTAAGTATGCATATTGTTCAGTGGCATTAAGTACATTCACAGTCTTGTGCAACCATCACCACCATCTATTTCCAGAACATTTTCATCTTGCAAAACTGAAACTCTCTATCTTTTAACAATAAATCCCCATCTCTCAGTTCCTCTGGTTTTGTAACTACCATTCTACTTTGTTTCAGAATTTGACTACTCTAGGTACTTCATACAGGGAGTATCATGCAGCATTTGTCTTTTGTGATTGGCTTACTTCCTTTAGCATAATGTCCTTAAGCTTCATCCATGTTAGAGCAAGTATCAGAATTTCCTTTCTAAGCTGGGATGGTGACACACACCTGTAACACCAACAGCTCCAGAGGCTGAGGCTTGAGGATAACAATTTCATCCAGCCTCAGCAATTTCGCCAGACCCTGACTCAAAATAAAAAAAATAAAAAGGGTTGGGGATGTGACTCAGTGGTTAAGCACCTTTGGGTTCAATTCCTAGAATTCTACACCACCCCCCAGGCCAGAAAAAGGAATTTTCTTCCTAATGCCGAATAATATTCCATTGTATGTATATATCACATTTTGTTAATCCATTCATCTGTGGATGGACACTTGGATCACTCCCATCTTTTGACGATTGTGATTAAGGATGTTATGATCATGGTTGTCAAAATGTCTTCTCCAGCCTCTGTCTTCAGTTCTTTTGTATATGTAACCAAAAATGAAATCGCCAGATCATATAGTAATTTTATTTTAATATTTTAAAATTTAATTTAATTGGTTTTTTTAGGTGTACATGACATAAGATTATACAGTGACATAATTATAAAAGCATGGAGTTTATCTTGCTCTAATTCAGTCTCCCATTTTCACCTCCCATCCCTTCCTCCTACACCTTGCTTTTTTTCATATATATGACAATTTAATGTACATTCGTGTAATTATAAAAATTTGGAGTGTCTTGTTTTAACTCAGTTCCTTGTATTTCCCCTTCCCCTCATATCCTCCATCCCCTGTTCTTTTTAGGTATACTTGACAATAGGATAAACATTGACATTTTTATAAAAGCATGCAATATACCTTATTCTAATTCTGTCCCCAATATTTGTGCCCCCCAGTTCTCTTCCCTCTATTCTACTGATCTTTCTGCTATTCACTATGATATGTTCATATATGAACTTGAGAAAGTTGTTTGATTCATTCCATGAACTTTCCCTGTCTCATTCCTCCTTCCTCCATTTCCTTCCCCTTTGTTTTCTCCTCTGTTCTCCTCCTTATTTTGGATTAGCTTCCGCTTATCAGAGAGAACATTTGACCTTTGGTTTTTTGAAATTGGCTTACTTCACTTAGCGTGATAACCTCTATTTCCATCCATTTGCCTCCAAAGGACATAATGTCATTCTTCCTTATGAATGAGTAATACTCCCTTGTGTGTTTATGCCACAATTTCTTTATCCATTCATCTATCGATGGGCATCTTGGTTGGTTCCATAGCTTAGCTATTGTGAATTGTGCTGCTATGAACATTGATACGGCTGCATCACTGCAGTATGGTGATTTTAGATCCTTTGGATATGCGCTGGAGTGAGATGAAATCTCAGTGTAGTTTTATTTTGCATTTCTCTAATCGCTAGAGATGTTGAACATTTTTTCATGTATTTGTTAACCATTTACATTTCTTCTTCTGAAAAATTTATTTTGAAGAACAACCATACTGTTTCCTTTGTGGCTGCACCATTTTATTTTCCACCAGTAGAACACAGGGTCTCAGTTTCTCCACATCCTTTACAACCCTTGGTTTTCATTCTCTGTCTCCCCCATCCCACCCCCAGGTGTGCATGCATGCATATATGTGCAATTAGCCATACTAATGGATATGAAGTAGATCCTTCACCTGTTGAAGATTTAAAAGAGGAGTTGCAAACTCAAGTAATCATAGAAGCCAAGGAATTGAGGCAAGTGAAGCATCATCCTCACAATGATACACTGCAGAGGACACTAAACCTCAGAGTCTCACAGATAATTCGAAGTGACTGATACAATGGTCATTTGAAGTGTCCATGGCTTCCCTAATAGGACAGTTGCTGCTCACCTCCAATTGTTTAGGGCTCTGGCAGATCTTAATTTCATTACATGAAATCTGTTTTTTAAGGCATGAGTTATGGATTTTTATATGGAACACATTACAAGTCAATATTCTTTAGGCAACTAGTTTTGGAAAAAAGTATGCCAATATAGGACCTCAGGTGTGAATGGAAACCTTCTCATTCTGGGTCTGTGATTGAATAAGTGCAGGAACCTATAACTATACCATAACTAATGTGGGAAATGGGAACTGGTGGCTAAGAGAACCAGTCCTTTGGGCTTCTGGTTGGCAAGATGTGCAGGGTTTCATGCTGAGGATTTCTCCTCTCCCAAACATTGAAGAGCATGAATTCATCTAGGTTCTATGCTTCAGACATCACTACTGGTCAAGAGTGCTACTACCATTCTGCTGTACTTGCCACTCTGTGCAACTTAGCAGCTCAAGCAGACTCAACTTCTTACTCACAACACAGAAAAACACATGAGACCCTTGGAAACGTGTCAAGAAGACTGATGGTGCATATGTACGTGTGTAGATGGTGACCATGAGACTATTGACAAGTGTTAGGTACTATTAACCTTTATTAGGGTCTTAGAGATGTCCTGTTAGTTATATCCAGAATGGTATAGAGCAAGAGTGAACTGTTTTTTTTTTTTTTGACAGGGCCAAATAGTAAATATTCTACTCTTTGTGGGACACTGGTTCTCTCTCACATATTCTTGGTTTTGTTTTATAATTCGTTAAAAACATAAAACTCTTCCTCAGCTCATGGGGCATGTAAAAATAGGTCATGGACTAGCTCATGGGCTAATAGCTTGCCAACCTCTGGAGTACAGGAACATCTCAGTTACATTGTGTGCACCTCACCTTTCCAAAAGATTATTAAGTACCATTCAGGAAAGGAATGATTCTTTGCACCTACCACACTTTCTAGAGTGTGCCTTATAAATAGGTTCAATAAACACTGTTAAGAAAATGAACAAAAATTAAGGGAGTTTGGGGATATTTTAAATAAGATGGTGAGGGGGTTGGGGATTTAGCTCAGTGGCAGAGCGCTTGCCTAGCAGGTGCAAGACCGTGAGTTTGGTCCTCAGCCCTGAAAAAAAAAAAAAAGATGGTGAGGTCCTTAATCAGTTAAAGGATTAAACTTTTTAAACTTTTTGCAGTTTTCTCCCAATATATGATATCAGTAACCCCTAAGAAGGAGATAGCAGAACTCAACCTTTGTATCCTGAAAGGATAGGAGACATTAGGAAACTTGACTATCTGGACCAGAAGCAAAGGGAACAGGGAGTGTTTTCCTTTTTATCCATATAAATGGGTCAGAGTGGTGTTGTAAAGAATAGGTGACAGGAAATGGCAATGACACCTGTATTTCACAGAAAGAATAAAAATGATGACTATTAAAGCTTTGTAGTAACACCAATTTGACATTATTTTTTAATGTTCTCAATTCTACAACCACTGGGCAAAACTTTTATAAGAATGAATACAGTATGTTCCCAATGAGCACATTATAGTCCACACTCTTTTCAAAATGTCCACTTAAGTGGAACTTTATAGCATCCTTAGGGTTTCAATATAAGAGGTAGAACTCCAGTAAGGGTTTGAGGGCAGAATTTTCTCTAGTTTGGTAAAATTATTTGCACTTAATAAATTTCTGTCATTTGGTTTTAAGTTTACAATGCCACACACTATTCCCTAGGCATTACATAATAAAGGCAAATTAACATTCCTAGGCCTCCAGGATACCCTGGGTGTTTATATTATCCTGATCAGGGTTTATGTGTTGGCAGAGTAGACTGCTCTAAGAATAATATGAGAGGCCCCCCAAAAATGTCTAACCTCAAAATATTTCATTGTTAGCATGTAAGTGTGATAACAGGACTATAAAAGAAAGTACGCCTTTGGGTGAAAGTACAGACGTTACCACAGTATCCTGTTAAAATGGAATACCATGGAAGAAGTAATGACACACCAAGTAACCCGTTATCAGCATTTAGGAACTGAGAGGAGGACATTTTTCAGTCCAGTGACCTTCCATTGGCCAGCAGAGAGGAAAGTTCTGAAAGCATAAGATTTGCTAGTGAAAGAGTATGGTAACTCAGCTCTTATGAGGGAAGTGAGCCTAGTCAGGACCAAAATGGGGGCAGTAAAGGGAGGTATCAACAAGGAGGGAGGGAAAATGTGTTGAGGGAGAGAAGGGCACACAACAGATATATTTGTTTTTCATAAAACAAATAGACTCAATCCTGATACCTCTAAGTGCCAGAATCAGGCTGGGCCTATAATGGTAGGAACTTGGGAGACTGAATCAGGAGGATTGCAAGTTCGAGTCCAGACTAGGCAACTTAGTGAAATCATGCCTCAAAATTAAAAAAAAAAATTTTAAATGGATGGGAATGTAGTTCAGTGGTAGACCACTTGCCTAGCATGAGTGGGGCCCTGGGTTCAATCCCCTGAAACACACACACACACACACACACACACTGCTGTAGTTGAGTCTACTCAAGTATATATAATTCATTAAAGAGGCTAGAAACTTCAGAAATGGAAACAAGGTGACTTCTTAATAAATCTTTAAGAGTTGTAAATATATATATATATAAATACAATAAAATTACCCTATTTTAAGTATTAATTATTAAGAAAGGGGACAGAGGCTAACATGTTCTGAGAAAATACTATGTGCTCACACATTCTTTTGTATGTCACTTAATACTAACAACCACCCTGTGGAAAAGGAAATAATTCCCACATACTCAGATGAGAATATTTAGGGTCAAAAAGTCCACATGATGTGTACAAAGTCATTAGGCATAAAATTTAGAGTTTAACCATACTTAGTGCCAAGCACTCTGTTTGAAGATTTGTATACATCTCTTATTGAACATCAAGTTATCCCATTGAGTATATAGTAGTAGTAGTATCTTTATTTTACAGGTAAGTAATTGGATGTTTACCAGGTTAATAAATTTGTTCAAGTTAAGCAAGGTTGCTAGGATTGAAATACACACTGAATGGTCCAAAGTCTTAACTGCAGAATTGTATTGTCTTCAGGAGACGAAGCCCCTGACTTCTGTCCTTCAAGCTGTGCTTCCCATTTTACTATATATACTGTATTCTATATAAAATATGGTGTATAATATAACCCATATTGTGGAGTCAAAATATAACAAACTTAGATTGGCAAAAAAAATTCCTCTCCTTCCTCTTCTTCCATTACCTCTTTTGATAGAAACTTCCTTCTACTCCTCCCTCTCCCCCACTCCTTCTTCAATGCTACACACTTCCTTGTGGGTCTGAGCCCGCATTTCTAATTATGGTGCATGGGACAAGCTGGAAAGTGGGGACCCAAGCATGCTGATTAGTCCATGCCATTAATCCATTTCAGGGGAGAATTCATTTGATTCAAAGCCCAAATCCCTATCAGGTTTCCTACCCTTTTCTCTTCATATTTCCAAAGATGAAGTTTACATTCAAGAGGGAAGAGAAACAGATTTGTCTTGTGATAAGACAAGACTCCAGGAATCCATGTGGATCTTTTGCATGCATTGTCTTCCAGAGTTCTTGGTTGATTTCCATGAGGACATTTATCTGACTTGACCGCAGTGTATCAGCCCTGTGTCACCTGTTAAAATCCATGATGTGTTTTTCATTGGCTCTGACTATTTTTGTCTTCACCAGATCTGGTTCCTGTTAATGGTGTTCAGCTACAGGATAGATTATGAGCACATTTTATGACCAACATACACCTGCTGGGCACAAATTACCCCACCCTCCTGACATGAGGGGCCTTTAGAGGTGCTACCCTTACTTACCTTATCCCTGATGGGTGATTCTCTTTAAACCTTTGGCATGAGGCCCCCTTTCCCTGCTGGAAACTTCTTGAATGAAGACAAATGGAAGTCAAAGGCACTAGTTGCTGGTCACCCACTATTTATGTGACTTTCTTAAGACAAATGGACATTTAGAAAGCCCTACCAAGCCAACACCGACTCCAGTGCAAACTTGAAGCAAACTTACTGTGCCACTCTGCCATTTCTAATGGTTGAACAGTGGGAGGACTTCATATCAGATGCTGTATTTCACCAAAAAAGCATTGAACATATTTACCCCAATGAACTGAAAACTTATGTTCACACAAAATCCTGAACACAGTGTTTTAGTGACTTTATTTATAAATTTGGAGAGAATCAAGATGTCCTTCAATAGACAAATGGTTTGGTTTCCATGAGGACATAACTTTATTTGGTTTACACAATTAGAATGGAGGTAGAGACAGGATGGGAGGTACATATAACAGGGCCATTCATGGCCACTCAGTGGTAACATTAAGGATTCCTTTTCCATTCTTCTACTCTATCACCTTTAGTGTGTAAGTCTTTGTCCTCATGATTGCCCTGTCAAGGTAACAAAAAGCCATTATAGTTCCAGGTATTGTATTTGCATTCCAGGTGGGGAGAGAAAGGAAGGAGGAAGGAAGAAGAGGCGCTTTGTGAGAAAAATCATAGCTTTCCATGAAGCCCTTAACTTATGCCTCTTTGTACATAATTGTGACACATGGTCATCTCAGCCTCAGGGAGCCTGGAGAAGTATTTGTAGAAAAGTACAGTGATACTCTAACAAAATTGGTACCCTGCTATTAAGAATGAATGGGATAGGTATTGGATAGGCAACTGGCATCATCTTCCGCAGACATCATTGAGGGTTATCAGGCGAAGCATAAAGGTCAATCTACTACTTCTGGATGGCATTTGCTCCCTGCAATAACTACAGTTAATGGTTTTTTTTTTATTTTGAGAGAGAGAGAGAGAGAGAGGGATAGAACACTAATTTTATTTTATTTTTTTGTCTAGTTTTTTTATTTCCTCCACTTATGCATATGCAGTGCTAGGGATCAAACTTGGGTCCTTTTATATGCCAGGTAAGCACTCTACTACCAAGCCAACTTTCCAGCTCCTACAGTTAATTTTTGAATCAAATTTAAAATATATAGTGGACATGGTTGGAAGGAGAAGTTGGAACAACTTTAATTTGCAAAAGGGATATGTGAAAAAGAAAGGGAGGGAGGAGAGAGGATGAGGGAAAGAATGTTAATTGACTCTGAGCAAGTAAATTAAGGGGAATAAGCTGTGAATTCACAGTGGACAAGAGTCTGGCTATTGTATAAAAAAAGACAAAGCCAATGTAGACTTTAAGCAGAAGAGTGAAATGTCTATAACCAGAAAATTTATGTTTGTTGTCATACTGAGATTCTTAATCTCTTTCCAAACTGAGTCAATATAGTTATCAACACTTTGCTGCTTAACCACCTCCAGAGCAACATGCTGAAGAATATGAATAGATCACTGGAGCATGATTCACCATTAATTAATAGTATTTTTTAGTCATTTATAAAAGACAAAGGAACAATTACTGTTTAACTAGAAATCTGTGTAGGTATGAGTGTCTGCTGTTTTTTAAAGTTGATTTTGCTACCAGTGTCTTTTTAAAAGTCGTGTGGGTATGGTTTAAGTTTCAAAATTACCAGCTAATTCCATTTGGGTACAGTGTACAGTCTATTAGAAAATATTTCCTTTCACCCAAATGCACCAAAAAATATATTTAAAAATTTTTTCCCTTCTTTGAAATACAAGGGCACTTCTCACATGACATGAATAAGCATTTACCTTACTTTTCTGATTTTTTTTTAGTTTAATGCTTTTTGGGATCTTCTAGTACCAAATAAAAAAACCAAAAAATTATTTGGAAAATCAGAAGCTTATTCTAATTTTTAAGCAAAAAAAATTTTTTTAGGAGGCTCCTGATATTTCAGAAAGTAACTTTCCCATGATTTTGCCCATTTTCTGCATGTTTCTCCTTCAAAAAAACATGTAGTTTTGATGTTATTCCAATATGAGATGACTCCAATATTTAAAATTTCATAATCTGAACACAGATTTTTTTCTATAGGTTGTCATTTATTTGTTTTTGCTGTAGAAAATCACAATGCATATTAAATTGGAAGCTTTTCCTTTTCCTGGATTTCTTTATATTCCATAATAATTTTGAATATAAAAGTTAAATCTTATTTACATATTTCAAATATTTTGTCAACTAGCTTTAATATTATTTGCTGTAAAAGGATTCACTACTTTCTTGAGTTTATTTGTCCACCTTGTTGATTCTATGTTGATGAATTTTGATAGCAGTTGGTCATATTGATAACAGCAAGATTAATTTAAATCCCATTAGCTTATAGTGCATCATAAATTGGCCAAAGTCAGAAGTGATTTTATCTTTGAACTCTCTCCAGAAAATGGTAAATATTATTGTTATGGAAATGTAATCTATACAAAAAAAGCACATTTTCTGACACTGTAAAATTATAGACACGCACTGCATAATAATGTTGTGGTCAATGATGGATCCCACATGTAATGTTGGACCCAATATATTTCATTGCCTTGTGATGTCATAGCCATCTTAGTTTGTGTACATATACTCTATGATGCTCACATGAAGACAAAAATCATTAAATAATGCATTTCTCAGAATATATCCCTGGCATTAAGGAATGCACAATTGTACTTCAATAGTAGATATATTTTAAGACATGCATAATGGCACATCTGGTAAAATTTTAGTAGAAACATGCCATCTTCCCTAATAGATATGAAAGCTAAAGGAAACAAACAACACCCAAATAAAAATACATGAAATAAAGACCAGAGTTTCCAGGGGTTAAACTCAAAAGCAAATCTCATTTTCAACAGAGAGTTAGTTGGACCATGTCCTTCTCCTGTCCTTAAGATCCTTCTTTCTGTTGATGTCTGTCACTAATTAATGCTTCCACAACCAAAAATCTGGCCTCAGAGAGAAGCTGCTCATCCCTTAACAGTATAGCCCAGAGTTAAGCGGTGATCCTTCCTTTCATATGAGAAAAGAGAGGTAGGATTGAAACATTTTTAAAAAATATTTTTAAATTAAAGATTGAAGGAGAATCAGAGGAAACCTGGGTGATCTGATTCAGAAAGTACAGCCTTTCTTCTGGTGTGAAGGTACATTCATATTCTGTGGCAGCCTACTTATTTAGGATAAAGCCAGTTGTATCCTAGCTAGGATAAACCCAAACATCCCAGAAGTCAGAAGACACTAGATGAGGATTTCTGGCAATACCTGGCTTTTTCATCTTGTGTCTCGGCCATCTAGCACATACCTTCCAAGATCTCAGTGTTCAGCTACATCATGTTAGAAGAGGAGGCAACCTGGAGCCTGGCTCCTGTGCGTTGGCGACTGGGGGCCTGTGCTGGGCCAGGTAGCAGTGGCTGCGATGGGCAGCATTGGAGACAGAGGCAGGGTCTCCTGAAGGGAAACTAAGCCCACAATTGGAAGTAGGATCTACTCCATCCCACATAAGGGAATTTCAAGCCACATTCTCAAAACACCTGAAAAACTAGCAAGCTGTCCTCATGAAATCAGTGATCTTCTCTGAACATCTTCTACTGCTCCACTTCCTTTTGCTAATAGAAACAAGTGCATTTTACCCAGTAGTGCATTTTAGCTTTTTCCTCCTTCCATTTTTCTTTCCTTTGAAGCTTGAGGAAATACTTATTGATAGCCTGAAATAAAGCCCAAAAACCTACTAATTTGAAACAATTGGTTGAAAACATCTTTGATTAAGCCACAGCTATTCTGAATCTAATGTAATCACTAAGCATTAAAGTCAAAGGGAAAAACTATTCCTTTATTTTTTATTTATTTTTGTTAAGGAGATGAGTCATATAATCATAAATGCAGATAAGATAAAAATATGATATGCATTTGATTCTAATCCAGAGTCACACTCACATTGCCCACTCCCAGTCTCTTGATTCTCCTGTATTCCCCCCCCAACAGCTATAAATGTCCATACACACACACACACACACACACACACACACACACACATAAGATTGTGATTGTCTCCCTAGATCCCTCTCCCTCATCCCTCCTTTCTATTCCTTCCCCTAACCCCTCCCCCCTCCCTTCCCTATAAATCTATACTTCCCCTAGATTATGTGTTGCTACACCTTTGGTGAGTCTAATACAAGAATTTGACTACCTTTCACCCAAGCGTGAGTGTTGCTCTAGCCTCCACAGATGAGGGAAAACATTTGTTCTTTGAGTCCCAGGGTTTGGATAATTTCGCTCAGCATGATTTCTTCTGTTGCCATCCATTTACCTTCAAAGGCCATAATATTGTATTACATCATTGTTTCTAATTGCAGAGAGAATTCCATTGTGTGTGTATGTGTGTGTATATATAAATACACACACATACACCAGAGCAAATAATTCTTTTAAAATTCCACAAAAATCTCAAAGTACAAAAATCATAAGATAAGGCATAATACTTCATGAAGGTCAAACACAGATTTAAAAAAAATGAATTAGGAAAAAATATTTTCCTTAAATATGCCACAAGTAAAATAAGTAATTACCTTGAGAACTTAGTATGATGATTATTAGAAGCAAAGAGGTAGTTAAATATATAAAATATAAAGGGAAAGAATAACATATTATCCATATCTGATACTATCTACTTGAGCGAATATTCTGATTTTAGTTGACTGACTACAGGTTTTACAAAAGGCATCTCCAAGAAAGAAGAGTACCACATCTGGCCACATTTAATTGACATGAATTTCCTTGGTCCGGTACTCAATGTCCTAATTACTGGTCCCTAAGCAACTTGATGGGTGATAATAATAAATTAATTAAATAAACATTTAGTGAAATTCTACTTTGTAGTTGATATTTGACCCTTAACTTTAGGAGCTTTTCAACCAGTTTTAGGAGAGATAGAAAAATGAAAGATGACATTGTCAAGGGAGGGACTATTATGGCATTAACACCAATGCCCATGGAAAAGCATCTCATGTCAGCCTGAGGAGCTAGTGAAGGTCAACGGTGGGAACAAGTTCAAACTCCAGTCAGGCTCTTCAAGTACCATTCTCCACTCCCTAATTGTTATATGACTTTGTGCAAATTGATTCATCTCCCTAATCATCAATTTTGTCATCAGGAAAATAGAAGCACCTTTCCTAATGAGGTTTAAATGAGATTATGTATTTGGCATAGTGCCTGAAGACTGTAAATGCTCAATTTATGTTGGCTATAACTATTTACAGAAGTGATGATTCTGGAACTGAATTTGTGGAATGAGTAGGAGTTAGAGAATAGGGAAGCAGAAGACAGTATTTCAGGGAGAGGCAATGACATGTCACAGGCTCAGAGATCCAAAGTATTCTGTGATGTCTGAGTTACAGCAAGTGGTTTGTATCTATTCTAGTCTAGTTTACTTTCATTAAACCAAGTATTCTTTCACAGTTTGCACAAAATAACATAAAATGTTTGCTACAAATATTTGTTAACCACCTCAGAGATTGTGTCAGGTATAACTTCCTCCCAATACTCCTCAATGGTTCAACTAATTTTTCAGCTCAGTTTGACTCCCTACCTTGGCTTCTGCTCTTAATCTAATTTTTGGATTTGCATTGTTTACTGCAGGCCAGACTAGGTACTTCCAGAGGACACAACTTCTGGTGTTCCCTTACTGGTGCTGTGAATTACAACCATAGTTGAAATGGGCCTCACCATTGGATGCCAGGCACCCACCTGGGTAAACCTTAACATGCCTGCCCTGGCATGGGTCCTACTCCACTGGACATGGAGGATAACAGGACTGTTTTCTACAGAGGTAGGCCAGTGTCAACTTATAATGAGCTTTCTGTGTTTGGTATAGGAATCAGAACACTTTCCTAAAAGCTCTGAAGAACTGCTGAAGAAGTTTAAATAGAGAAAATACATGATTGGATTTCTATTTTCAGAAGGTCATTCTAGTAGTAGTTTCCAGACCAGAGACAGGAAAAGCCATTGGGAACAATTCTGGAGGTAATGCCAGTGAGATAGTATCTGTTCTAACGCAGAAAAAGGACAAGGATGTGTATGAATGATATCAAGGAAATAGTGTCCTGCACTTGGAGAGTGATTGACTAGCGGAGTTCAGTAACAGGGAGAAGTCTAGGAAACCTACGAGATTCCAGTTCAGGCACCTGCAGGGGTGGTAATGAGTTCATTGAGAAAGGAAAACAGGATAAAAAGAGTTAGATTTTAGGATAAAAATATTAAGGGCACATTTTGAATATTTTATGTTGAAGTGCACCATGGGACATCTAATGGGACATAGCTATTGACAGAGGGACCTGGGATTCTTAAACACTAAGATTTTATAATCCAAAGATGATGACTCTTGTTTTCAGACTAGGGATATAGCTTCTCCTATAAATGAATACTTCTGTTCTAGAAATCATTAATGATTTTGGAGGATGCTGGATTCCAAGAGGACCTGATTATTATTGGATTAACTAATTGAACAATTCTAAAAAGTGCAGCTTTCATTCACTTTTCCTTTCACTATATTAACAGTCATATTTAAGAGAGAGAGAGAGAGAGAGAGAGAGACAGTGAGAGAAAGAGAGAGAGACAAAACGAGAAACAATTTTATTTAGCTTTTCATGTGGCCTTCGCTGCTCTGAGACTTCGCTGTGTACGTGGTGCTGGGGTTTGAACTCAGATACTTGCACATGCAAGGCTATAACTGCTGAGCCACCGCTCCGGCCCCAATAGTCATATTTTTAAAGCATTTTTAAAAATCTGGCTTACTATAACTTCAGGCTAATTTACTGATTATTTTGAAATAAGGGGACTTGCTTTGGGTCAACTTATATAACGATCAGCACACTAGAGATTTAACAATGTAAAGGTATGCCCTTTATTGGGTGTGTATCCTGACTTTTTTTATTCAAGCTCTCTGGTCTTTCTTTTCTCAATATATAAAACTAGATTTTAGGATAATACCTGTTTTAGAGTTGTTGTGAGGATTGAGATAATTTATAAAATAATAACAAGTACAAAGAAAACCCTCAATAAATATTAGCAGTAGTTGGTATCAAAGAAAGCACAGTAAAACTGAATTATAAAAGCATTTCACTTACTGCAGAATTTTAGTTTCATTTAAGGTAAAAATCATATCCATCAAAAACATAAGCATAAGTTATTATATATTTATATGCTGCATTGATTTTTAAGCATTATTTTAAATAATGAAGATTTTAATGTATATATGTCACATTAATAATTATGCATATTGAGAGATATAAACATAAGAGAAACATAGTCACAAGTGTGATTAAGATGAACATGTTAAGAATATTTAAATAATACCTTGATTTTACACAGCACATTTTTTTAAAAAGTGTCCAAACTACTTTCGAAGTCTACATTTTTTTCTGAACATCTGAAAAACTTCAATATTTCAAACAATTTCCCAGCAGTCTTCAAAAAGTAGTTTGTTGTGCTTAACTTCACAGAAAGAAAATGGCCCTTGAATACATAACTTGCCATGGTGAAATACAATAATACCACTTAGATTTTAAAAGCCTATTTCTATGGAGAAAATCTGCTTTAATGAATGATTATTTTATAAAAAAATTTGCCATGTTAGAATTTTTATGTGAGGTTTAAAGTTTATACAAATTTAAGTTCTAGCTCATGTCAGAGTACAATCTTCCTATATTCATTTTTATTAGTAGAAAGTACAGTGTGGAATTTTAAACATCTATTAAAGTTGTAAAACCTCAAAAACCAAACTGCATTGAAATTATATATATCTTTGGGAGCTTAAACACTATTTTTTTCAGGTTATTTTACCAATAACCAAATAACCCATTTTAGGTTACAAACCCATGGTGAAATGGTTGCATTACTCATACTTCTTAGAGTGATTAACATCAAAGTGGACTATTCCTTAATTTTTAAAAAGTGCTAATCCTTTTGCAGACCAAACATTGAAGCCAAGTGAGGTAATGTGATTTCCTCAAAATAATACATTAATAAAGCTGGTTCTAAAGCCCAAATTCAAAGCAAGTTCGGTAAACTTTGGGGATGTTAGCTCACCAGAACAAAGTTGCATAGATAATATGTAAGCTTGCATAAATAATATGCAGTTTTCTGTATAGATAATATGCAGTCTTCTTAACAGGCAGTGCAATTTCATACCATTTTAAAGGTCTTTAGTGAAAAGTTAAATTTAGGATGGTCTAACACCAATATATTAGTATGAAAATAAAGGTACATTTGGGTGAAAGTGATAACCACTCTTCTTTTAAAATCTCTCATTTGCATACTTCATAATTAGAAAAGAAAAATGCTTAACTATATAGCCTCTAACTTTACTTAAAAACTCATTGGGCACAGTGGCACACACCTGTAATCCTAGAACTTGGGCAGCTGAGGAAGGAGGATCTAAGTTCAAAGCCATCCTCAACAACTTAGCAAGGCCCTAAGGAACTTAGCAAGACCATGTCTTAAATTAAAAAAATTAAAAGGACTATGGCTGTGGCTCAGGGGTTAGACACCGCAGAGTTCAATCCCAGGTACAAAGAACAAAAACCAAAGAAAGAAACCCAAAATAAAAAAAATCCAAACCCCAAAGAAACCTTATTTAAAATTCACAAAACACACATAAATGGTGGAGAAAAAAACCCATAACAATAAGAATTTAAAAATCAAGAAATCTTTCAGATTTTCTGTGGGAAAAAATTCACAAATCCAGTAAATCAAATTGTGGGGAGTTATAACATTAAAAGGGTTTCACACCACAAACATTAAGGAACCACATTTCAAAGACACAAAAGATTAAGTTTGGTGATATATTTTTTAAACTTTGTTTTAAATTGTTTTGTACTTTGTTTATCCCCTACTTCCTTTTTCCTTTTTTTTTATTAGATGTATATAGAGATACAATAGAGGTGTAAACATTATCAAACCATCAATAACCAATGTATTTATACTTAGTTATCCAGGAGTAATGCCAAATCATGGATGCCCAGCTTGGGTTTCCCCTGTTGCTCTTTTCCCCAGAAGAACTCTTGTGTTAAATGAGTATCTCATGGGGGAATGACATCTGCTTCTGAGATGGTTCGCCCATATTCCCACTCTCCAGTCTCCTAGGAGTTCTTCGTACACCCTTACTTCCTTTTTCTTGATACTAACTCAATATTGGTAATATATTTATTGAAATAGTTCTTAATCTATTCTCCCTTTCTCTCATATGGAGGAAATTATATAAAGTAAGTCTTAAAAAACTTTTAAGGCCACACAGGGTTTTCTAATATTTCTCTGTATTTTATAATCTAGATTTTAATTTAGCAAAATTAAAATGATCAAACAGTGGAATTCTAATGCCTTTAGCAAGAATGAAAACATTTAGAAAATTACATTAAAATTCACTTGTATATCTCTCTGAAGCTGAGAATATCAATGATATTTATTGTATATGATCAGATTAGATTGACGATTAGGGTTAGGGGTGAAGAAATCTTATCTTTCTTCTATTCACAAGTTCACTTTTATCCAATGACCAAACGGGGAAAAAGTATTCAGAGATTAAGATGAGTGCCAAAGTAGAGAAACAGTTAAAAAGAAATTTTATTCCTCAATAATCATTAAAAATGACAACTAATAGCCAGGTTCTGAGATGTGTGCCTCTAATCCCAGCCATTTGGGCGAACCTTGCCAAGTGTTGTGAGTTTGAGATCAGCACAGGCAACATAGTAAGACCCTAATCTATAAAAATAATAATAATCATAAATAAAGAAAAGAAAAAGAAAAATGAAGACAATGATGGTTAAGTAAAGTGAATTTTAACTGACCCCAAAGATTTTGTATAGAACCCTCTTTTTCCCAAGACCATGTTTGTTTGTTTGTTTTGGGTGGGGGGAGTCTCTTACATATTTGCTTACTTCATTTCAAGTGAAAATCACATTTCATTGAAGCTTCACATAACTTTTTACTTCTTACTTTGCAAAATCCAGCACTTTGTCTTCAGCCTCCCAGAGGCCATTAAAAGTGAAAATCTAGCTTACTATAGAAAGGTAGAATCCCTTGTTAGCATTGGTTTGGTTTTTGATTTTAGCTTTTTTTCTTTTATGTCTTTAAGAATTTCCCTATTTTCTTGCCAGCTCAGCAATGTATTTAACACATTTTTTTCAAATACCTTATCTAGAACTTTTAGATGTTTGCTGAAGGAGGGTTATTCAGTTTACCTGACCCACCATATGGTCATAAATGGCAATGATGCCTATCAATCTAGACAATGTGAAAGTACATTGTAATTTGAAAAATGGGAGTCACAGAGAGAAAAACAGGGTGAAGGAAGGGAAAATAGTATAATTTGTTCATCTTTGATTGTACAGTGTCTTTACATGCTATCTAATTTTGAAACAGAAATCCACAGATACCATTTAAAAACAACACTCTGCCAGAGGAACTAAAACCAAAATAAGTTTAAAGATGTTTATCTCTGAGTTCCAATGGTATAGAAGATTTGGGGACAATTCTTTTACTTTTTGTAAAGGAAGAAATAGTCTTTATTCACAACTGATCTGATCATCCTAGGTAGAAAATCTGATAAATTTAACAAGCTATTAATAATTGACTAACAAAGTATCATGATGTTGGATTAATATTAAAATAGCCAATTATATTTCTGTATACTATCAATGAACAAAGGACTCTAGAAACAGCATCAAAATTACGATATATTTAGTGATAAATCTCATGAAAGATGTGAAAGATCTTGTACTGAAGACTAACAAAACATGACTGAAAAAATTAAGGAACTAAATAAAATGAGAGAAATATCTTTTACATGGATCAAAAGACTCAATATATTTAGGATATCAATTCCTAAATTCAACATTATATGAATTCAAATACTAGCAAGCTTTTTTGTAGAAATTGACAAGTAAATTCTAAACTTCATATGGAAATGCAATGACAGAATATCCAAAACAGCTTTTGAAAAGAAGAACAAAAATGGAGATTTAGTACTGACTCATTTCAAAATTTATTGTAAAGTTACAATAATTAAGACAGTGTGGGGCTGGAGCAATGGCCCAACAGTTGGAGCACTTTCCTGGCATGCGTGAGGACACAGGTTTGAATCTCAGTACCACATACACAACTAAATGTCAGAGAAACAAAGGCCAGATGGAAAAATTAATAAATTTGATATTATCTTTCTCTCTCCCTTTCTCCCTCTCTCTCTCAAAGAAAAAGAAAATGAAAGAAAGAAAAAAGACAGTGTGGTATCAAGGCACAAAGAGATAAACATTAAATTCATTGAACAGAGTCCTCAAATATACCCCCACATGTATGGAAAACTGATTTTTTTTTTTTAAAGAAAGAGGGACAGTGAGAGAGAGAGAGAGAAAGAGAGAAACAACTTTATTTAGTTTTTCACATGGCCTTAGTTGCTCCAACACTCAGTTGTGTACATGGTGCTGGGGTTTGAACCCGGGTCCTCATGCTTGCAAGGCAAGCGCCGAAACCGCTGAGCTACCGCTCCAGCCCCTGGAAAACTGATTTTTGACAAAAGTGGAAAGACAGTTTGGCAGGAAAGGATAGTTTGTTTGTTTTTTAAATAAATGGTATTAGGACATTTGTATATCTCTATGGAAAGATATCCCTTAACCTCAACCCTTATCTCACATATTACATGAAGTTTAATTCATAATATCTTAGAGACTTAATCTGAAGAGCCAAATAAGAAACTTTGTTAAGAAGATAGAGATAAAATAATAAATTGTATATTGAGCAAAGACTTTTTAGATAAAACAAAAAAGACAAAAACCATGAAATATATTGGTAGCTAGGATTTAATCAAGATTAAAATAATTTCCTTTAAAAAGAGATCTTCATGGAAATGAAAAAGGCAAGCCGTACACTGGGAGAAGTATTTGTGAAGTACGTATCTGACAATGGATTTGTACGTGATGTATATTAAGGAAGATGCAGGGATGGCTAAAAAGCACATGAGATGATGCTTAAACTATTAGTCATTAAGAAAATACAAATTAAAAATACAATGAAGGTTGTCCAGGTTGCGGAGCTAGAATAGAACTCTCAAACATTTCTGATGAGGATACAAACTGATACACACACTTAGGAAAGCATTTTGGCACTCATAAAGTTGGATGTACGCTTACCATATGACTTAACAATTTCCACTTTTAGGTATCTACCGAAGTGAAATAAAAAAAACTGTCCACAAGAAAATTTACATACAAATGCTCTTAACACCCTTTTTAAAACAGAAAGAAGAAAACAGATTGTGGTATATCCACACAATGGAATATTACTCAGCAATAAAAGAAAATAATTACTGACATACACAATAATACGAGTACACCTCAGAAGTATCCTGTGAAATAAAAGGAAGACCAAAAAATCACAAAACAAAACAAATCCATTAAATATTGTATGTTTCCATTTATATAACATTATAGTAAAGGGAAAAATATAGTGACAGCAGATCAAAGTTTTCCTGAAGCCAGGGGTGAAGTGAGGGAGGGGGTGAAAGAGAATTGGGCAGAAGGGGTCAGAAGGGAGTTTTTTTTTTTATTAGATGAATATGGAGTTATAATTGAGGGGGAAACATTGTCAAACAATCAAGAACAAATGTATATAAACTTAGTTATCCAAGGCTAATGCCATGTCATGGATGCCCCGCTTGGGTTCCCCATGTTTCTGCTTTCCAGAAGGGAGATTTTTGATGATCATGGAAATGTCCAATATCTTGATAACAGTTTTGATCCAATGACTGCAATACATTTTGAACATTTATCTAACTGTACACTTTTAATATGGGTGAATT
The DNA here is from genome assembly GCA_004027875.1 of Aplodontia rufa. Lineage (NCBI taxonomy): Eukaryota > Metazoa > Chordata > Mammalia > Rodentia > Aplodontiidae > Aplodontia > Aplodontia rufa. The sequence goes on along the minus strand of PVKS010009546.1, from coordinate 43,084 downwards.
TTGCTTTATGTGAACTGTATACTTCCATAAAGGTGTTATTGATTTATTTTTAATAAAGCTGTTTTTATTTTTTTTAAAGAGAGGACAGTGTGAGAGAGAGAGAGAGAGAGAGAATCAATTTTTATGGAGTTTTTCACATGACTTTCATTTCTCCAACACTTAGTTGTGTACATACGTGGGTCCTGGGGTTTGACCCCATTAACTTGGGCATGCTAGGCAGGCGCCGTAATCTCCAAACCACCACTCCAGTCCCAATAAAGCTGTTTTTAAAAGAGAATAAGAACTTATTTCTACTTGAAGATGGTATGATAATACTGATTATAAATGTACTTTTCAAATGTCTTTGTAAACTGGGAAAATTGGTTGGAAGGAGTAGAAATTAAAAAGCACAGTAGGTACAAGGATGCATTCATTTTAAAATCCCATCCTAATAAAGCTGTTCTTGGCAATCAATACTATTCATTGCCTGAAAGGAAATTGTGTGAGAGACATCATAGGTTTTTTGCCTTCTGTGTTCTGCTTTTAAACATCTTACTGTAAGTGAATAGATTCCTTATGTAATGTTTTATTTCTTTAAAAATTTTAATACACTAATATCCTTTGAGAAGATCTAATGGCCTTTTGTGTGACCAGATGGGAAGGGAATAGAACAATTTCTACTGGTCCAGTTTTTTTCCTTTTCCTAAACATTAAAAAAAAATGTTCTTTTTTTTAAAGAGAGAAGGGCAGAGAATCAATTTTTATTGAGTTTTTCACATGGCCTTCATTGCTCTGACACTTAGTTGTAGAAGTGGGTGCTGGGGCTTGAACCCGTGTAGTTGTGCATGCCAGGCAAGTGCCATAACCGCAGAGCCACCGCTCCAGCCCCAAATTAAGATGTTCTTAAAATCCTTTTTTCCTCTAATTTATTTGAGGGAAATTATGGAAGCTCTCCTGCTGCTAAGAGGAGTGCAATAGAGGCCACCATAAGGACTGACTGACTCCTGACTGAGAACTGAGTCTTTCTCAAGAGAAATCTGAACTGTAAGGGCTGAAGTTTTCCCTGGACTGCACCAAAGATTATCCCAGCTGGGGTTCTGAGGACTTGGGCAGAATCTGGCCAAGAGGAAGTCCTTTTGTGGCACATATCTAAAATACCTTGCCCCTGCGTCTTATCACAGCCAGACAACAAGGCAGTGAATGCAGTTTAGATTTATACAGCTTCACCAGAACCTCTCAGGAGTAAACTGTTTTTTTAAATAATCTTTAAAGACAAATTATCAGTATTTCAAAGGACAAACAAAATATTGATAAGTTTTAGGCAACATGAAGAATGAAAAAAAAAAGATTATAGATGTGTAGATATCTTCACCAGTGTTTTTCATTTAGATTGCTTTCCTTCCTTTGATAGACTTTGTGGGATTATTCCAGATTTGAGTAAGATTCTCTTGTTCAAACTGTAGTTTTAAAACATAACTGGTGGAGCTGGAGCGGTGGCTCGGTGGTTACGGCACTTGCCTGGCATGCACAAGTACGTGGGTTCAAACCCCAGCAACCCATGTACACAACTAAGTAGAGCAACGAAAGCCATGTGAAAAACTCAATAAAGATTGATTCTGTCTCTCTCTCTCTCTCTCACTGTCCTCTCTTTAAAAAAAACATACAAGATATGTTGTTCAGTAAAAATGATCTCTAACTTCTTTGTGTTTGTTTCTTTATGGAGAATAATAATAATAACCTACATACAGAATTCTTATAAGACTAAACTGAATAGTACCCATAAAAATTTGGAATAGTACCTAGCATGTAGAAAATGTTTGTATTAATTAGGACTAGGTTCAGCTGTGAGACAGAACATATACTGATGCTTCTTTCTCACATAATGCAGGGAAGTACAGTGACCTCACAATCTTTAGGGACTTAGTCTTCTATCCTGTTGCTCCCTGTACTGTGGCTTGGTGGCATTCTTATTCTAAATAGCAGAATGGAGAAACAAATGAAAATTAAAAGAATGAAAAGATGAAGGGGTAAAGGATACAATCAAGCAACTTCCAAGAAAGATTTCTTGGAAGTTGTCCCATGAACCAATCTGAATATATACCATTGACCAGAGCTTAGAAATAAGACTCCATCTAACTTTAAAGGAAAGGGAAGTCTTCAGGGCCAGCCCAAAATAGGAGTAATTCTAGTCACATAGAGGGGGAGCAGATAACTAGTAGTCCTTGTCAGAATGCTCCCTAAATGGTAGTTAGTGTTGTTTGTTTCCTAGTTGAGTCCTAGGTCAATCTCCAGACCTGATACTTCTTTTTACTTCCTGAGGTCTTTTGTGTCTTTCCACTTGGAACTGCTAGTGAAATTTTACAATTTCCTCTTGTCCTCTTTAGTGTTCAGAATAAGTACAATACTATTCTTTTCTTATCTCATATGTATACCCATAATCTTGAGATATTGCTTTTTAATTCTAAACCTTCCTTCATCAACTTGTCAGTTATAGAAAGAGTTGTGTCCTCTCTCCCCCAAATTCAATGTTGAAGCCCTAATTCTCAGTGCTTCAAAATCTTATTGTCATAGGAGATAGGATCTGTAACAAAATAATTCAGGTAAAATAAGGTTATTAAGTGATCCCTAATCCAGTATTATTGGTATTCTTAAGAGAATTTGAGATTAGAACACACACACTGAAAAAAAAGACCACACGGAGTCACAGGTCCAAGATGAACATCTATAAGCCTAGGATAGAGACTTCAGAAAAACCAACTCTGTGACACTTTAATTTCAGACTTCTAACCTCCAGAATTGTGAGAAAAATCCTGCTATGCCTGTCGATCTATGATGCTTTGTTACGGCAACCCTAGCAAAGTAACGTCATCTGTGACCTTGTTTGATGTCATCAAAGTCCCCAAAAGAAATAGATAACACACTAGAAAGAGGGCAATTCAATCAATGAGAGTTCAAGTACAAAAGACTTGTTTATCATGGTGTGGGTATAGGGGAAATGAAAGAATAGTGCAGTAACCTAGAGAGCAGTAGAACTGTCACCACCCTTAAATACAAGGAGGGAAAGGGGAAGGAGTTGTTGGCAGAATTTTTATCAAGGGATATAGCTATCTTGAAGCAATTATGCAGAGTAGGAGACAGGGTCCTAAATATCCTGGCCTCACTGTCCTCTGTCAATCTCCTGCCAGTGTTGCTTACTGATAGAAACCAACTGGCAGCCAGACAGCAATGATGTGGCCAATGGAGCTCGGCCTTCTAGAAAGCAGTGAAGAAGAGTAGAATATTTGGAGAAACAAATGGAATATGAGCTGGCACAGGAGGAACTCAGAGTTTTATGTCTTTTGTGTTTTCCTCTTCCTTGTTTCTACCCCCATGTTAACTAGGATACCATATATAGTAGTAGGTCCTCAATGTGTGTTACATAAATGAGTATTTTTAATGCTCAACAATTGTCAAGAACTGTCAGTATTTCCTCTTATTTTTTAGACTATATCTTCTCCCTATTCATTGTTAAAGCCTGAACTCAAGCCATCTAGGGCTACTGCTTCCCTCATATTTTATCTTGGTTCATTCTCAAAAACAAACGAACAAACAAAACAAATCAACCCATGAAATCACAACACTTAAATAAAACAGCTGAGAGCTGGAGCGGTGGCTCAGCGGGTACAGTGTTTGCCTGGTAAGCAGGAGGACCCCAGTTCAAACCCTAGCACCACGTACACCACAAAGTGTCTGAGGGATGAAAGTCACGAGTTGTTCTTTAAAAAACAACAATAACAAAAAAAAAAAGTTACTATATCAGTTGATGACACTTTCTGATTACAGCTTCTCTTCTCACTTTTCTTTATATTGCTTCATTAGAGCTGACATCACATTAAGATTATTTGTGGACATTTAAGTAAGGTTCTTGTCAACTACCTTTGCAAAAGTGTTACAACATCCAATCTACCTTACCTCCTGTTTCTGACAGTTAAGTATTATATCTTTGGAATTCTACAATCAACTTTCAGGATTATATTTCTTTTCCAATGATTGCCAAATACAGAGGGGTGTGTGTGGGTTTTTTTTTTTTCGAGAGATGTTAACAAATTATGTTTTGACTGTAGACTAAGTTAACAAAACATATTTTATAAAACTACTTCTTATAATGGATACTTCCTTAGTTTCTTCTCAAAAGTAAAAACTCCCACTAAGATTATGCTGCATTTTAGATCCACTTATTCATGCATCATTCAGTTCTGCCACCTCTGTAGCTGGTTCCATGGAAGTTGTTATAGTTTCTGTCTTTTCTAGAGATAGTGCTTTGAATTTCATTTTTGGGTCATTGAATCAGTCCTGACTTAAAAGAAAATGACATGGGAATTTAATGCAGTTTTCGTTTTATCTTTTAAATTTGATTTCAGTAAGAATTTAAAAATATTCATTTTCAAAATAAGCATGTTTAACCCTATGGAAAATTCTTTGTAGTAGTTTTATATATTTTTCTTATTATTCACATCAAAATTTCTTGTCTTTTACCAATCTTCAACACAAATTAGTGTTCATTCAGGGTTATTTCTTCTGGGTGAAGAATGATATCACATTTAACAAGAAGTCTATAATTATTGTGTCTCACATTTGAAGCTACAAATAGGGTAAGCCTATAAAGCAAATCCAAACTGTCTTTAACTTATTTTTTCATAATGTGTAATTTTATAATGAAGTAAAGGTTATAGTGCCAAATAAGGGTATTGAGTTCAAGAGCACTTAAGTGTTCATCTTAGAAAATGCATTTTTATTTTTCTGATCTTTGTGAAAGTTCACCATAAATTTATATTAGTGGATCTTCATATTTTTCTGGTTAATTAATTCTCCCTTCAATAAAAAGGGGAAAACAAACTAAAGATAAATTGTGTTAAATTAAGTTTACTCACTATTCTTTTAGGGCTTTTTTATTCATCAAACTGTATGCTTAGAATTTATGTTTTTCAAGAATCTTTGGAAATTCTGGGGCTCTAAAAAAAAGTTGACTTTAAAATGTGAAAAGCTGTATAGAAAACTTAAATATTTAATTAAATGTCTACAAAACTTACCCTTATGCCATTTGGAACTTAATCCTTAGTTATGTATATTTTATGCATTACTTTTATATATTTTGATATTTAATATTATATAGGCGAAAGTTCTCCAAAACCAAATTTTAGTTAGTGTACTTTCCTATTAAGCTAGATCCATGGAGGTCTTAACAAATGGGCTTAATCTTTTCTTCTTTTCTTTCTTTCTTTCTTTTTCTTTTTTTTTTTTTTTTTTGAGAGAGAGGGATAGAGTGAGAGAGAATCAATTTTATTTAGTTTTTCATCTGGTTTCCATTTCTCCAACACTTAGTTGTGTATGTGGTGGTGGGGTTTGAACCCTAGTCCTTGTGTATTACAGACAAGTGCTTTAACTACTGAGCCAGTGCTCCAGCCCGGGCCTCATCTTTTTTATTGAAGGAAGTAGTAGATAAAATTTCAAACAGTGCTAGGAGGCTTTACACATTCTACAGTAAAATTTGTGGTTTTATGTTCTGTCCCTCAAAACAAAAATGCTAGTAAGCTAAATAAAATTAATGGAAAAATAGATGCCCATAAATCCCTTCTTCGAAAGCACAAATGGCATCAAAAGAACACAAAGTACATGCAATTCGAATCAGTGATATTTTTCTTTATTAGTGGCTGTTATACTGGTAAAAAAAAAAGGCTTACAAGAATGAAAAATTCTGTCATATGACAACTGACATAACCATTCAAAAGCAATTTAAATAAAGGTTTTATACAGAATTAGCGTATTTCAAATATTTAATAATGGTCCAAGAGGAACTTGGGAGATTTTTTTCCCCCAAAATTTTATGTTACATTAGGGTAGGGAAGTCAGGGGAGGTTGGGAGAGAGAGAGGTACAGAATTTAAGAATTTGGCAGTTAAATATTTTGTATCAAATAAAATCACTTTTTTGGAAGTTGATAATTGAGTAAAAATAAAATACTTTCCAGCACTTTTTATTGACATTAATTGCTGAGTTATAAGATAATTTTTTAACTACTGAAGTTCATGATCTTATAAAAATTTTACTTGAGGTTCACAAAGTTCTTAAATGCTGATAGAAACATTAAAGTACTGCACACAAAACATCTTAATTTTACAACAGTATTACATAAACATAATATGTACAGTATTTTGATCATTCGTTATTCATCTCTTAAAATCTATGTAAATTGGAATTTTCGAATTGAGATCACAGAGATTTTTTATTCCTTGATTTACAAACTTTTCTTTCACCTCTAAAAGCCTTTGAGTCTTAAGTGTTATTTAAAGATCTTGACTTTCTCATCCTGGTTAGAACAATAAAATCTCTCAGTTCTAAATGTTACCTCAGAAAAAGGTTATATGATGTCTATTATATTGTAAGATATTGACATTCCAATGGAGAAATAGAAAAAATTTCTCTGTAATCATGTAGATATTCCTTTAAACCCTCAAAAGCAATTCCTTGTTTGCAGATGCATTTGGGATTATAAAGTAGTAGAACTTATTTGAGCAGAAACAACATAATCTACTATATGGCACACTTTCATATTTGAAAAATTGCCAAGGATGATTTTACTTATCCTTTCTCTGCAGTGAACAAAAACATTTAAGGAAAAAAATGGGGGATGGAGTGGTGGCTCGGCGGTTACAGCGCTTTCCCCGGCATGCGCAAGTACAGGGGTTCAAACCCCAGTACCCACATACACAATTAAGTGTCAGAGCAATGAAAGACAAGTGAAAAGCTCAATAAAAACTGATTCTCTCTCTCTCACTGTCCTTCTCCCTTAAAAAAAAAAAAAAAAGGAAGAAAATGGGCCTAATCAAGTCGGTAATATAGTAATAAAAATTCTATTAATAAATGATTTCTGAAGTTTAGGGGCAGGATTTATGGATATCACACACATATACAATGTACACTAAATATAATTTTGACAAATGTAAATACCTATGCAAATACCACTTATGATCTAGAACTGGACTTTTTGAACTTCAGAAATGATGGATTTATATTCTTTGTACCGCTGTTCTGTTTAGTAGCCAGTCACATCGTTATTGAACATTTAAAACAAACTAGTATGATTATGAATCTGAATTGTACACTCTAATTTTACAATTAGATTTAATAGCAAAATATGGATACTGGCTTCCTACTTAGAGAATACAGAATATTTCAATCACCGTAGAAGTTCCCACCCCAGTTGTCCTGCCATCATAGGGAAACACTAAAATTTTCCGTTCTTAAAGTGGATTCATGCATTTTGCTTTTATGTCTGGCTTCTTTTGCTGAATATGTTTTTATCTATCATTAATTCTTCCTTTTAATTGTTCAATAATATTCCATTGAATGTATCACAAAATTTTTTTTCCCAACCTCCTACTGATCAATATTTGGGTTGTTTGTAGTCATTTGGTGTTAGTGCTGCCAATGTTGTATTTGATGTTCTGAATTAATTGAAGGGGAAAAGCTGTATATATCAAAACAGAATTTACTTTGGTGTTTAAAAAGATAGTCAACTTATGATTCTACATCTGTGCTAGGTTGAAAATTTAATTCCAAAATATACATAAGGATAGACATTACTTTGGGACTGGTATCAGCTAGTTTGTGTAACTTAAAGAAAATACAATTAGACAACCCCCCTCCTTTAAAAAAAAAACCAGATAAACAGCACAGTTTTCAAGACCAAAATAGACTTTAGGTGGTGATGGGTATGGTAGAGGGTCCTCCAGAGAACAGTGGCAAATTATGTAGTTTGTTATTGTTGTTGGGAACTGAGCTCCAGTCTCTACGTAACTGTGAATTACTTTGGTCTCTATCACTCTCTTATTTTTATTGATAATTATCACATATCCACAGATTTTCAGATCCAATGATGGCAATTAGTAATCTAGTAGTGTAATTCCCTTGTGGTTTGTGTCAAATACTGATTAGCAATGAAACCATACATTTCACAAGAGAACTAAGGCTCTTGTCTCTTTCAATTGAAGATAACAATACTATAAACAAATGAAAAAATTTAAAACAGGTGATTTCTGCTTTATTAAAGGATTCACTGAAAAGTCAATGTCAAACTGTCATAGAATACATACATTTTTCTAAATTCTCATACATAATAATTTGGAAGTAAGGCTAAGGCTTTTCAGGTATTTTATCTTGTTATATACACATTTTCCTTTTTCAAGCATTAATAACAAAATATTAGTTCTTGAATATGCAGATTATCAATAGGAGGAAACACTCTAGTACCTGATATTGAATAGGAAATTTACCCTTAAGAATATGCTAAAGTGGGGGCTGGAGAGGTGGCTCAGTGGTACGGCATTTGCCTGGCCTGCCCAAGGTCCAGGGTTCTATTACTGGCACTGCATACACAAACAAAGGAAAAACAAACACCAGCAAGAAAAAACAAATTAACTCTTTAAGGACTTCACATTTTTCTTCATGTGGTTTAGTTATAAGTATATTAATCTGTCTCAGCCAGTCACTCCAATCTCAGAAGAAAAACAACCCAAATTCAAAAAATACATTTTAAGTTCATAGTTTTCTATGAATTTTTTTTTAACTTTAAGCACTTTATAAAATCTCTGCCCCATTTTAGTTACTAAGAAAACAGTTTACTAAATTTGTCAAGGAATGTGAGATTTTTTTTGTTAGGTTTCTTTACTACAGCCCAGTGTTTTGCATTGTAGTAGAAGAGAAGTGGTAGAATGATCTAATACTGCTGGATCTTTACTGTGACTTAAAAAATAGTGTATTTCTGAGATGTATGTTTAATATATGTGAAGATACAACTAAGCAGCTTTCAAAAATAACCCAAAAAGTTATCTTATCAGAACTTTAACTACAGGCAAAAATGTTTTTTGGTCCTTTAATAACTAATTATAATATGAAAGGATACATGCATATATAACTTTTCACTTTTGATTCCATAGGTTGAATTGGTAGCTCGGTTATTTGACTCAATGAGGTGATGATAGCATTAAAAAATTCATTTTTATAAAAACCTCATTATGGTCAGATGTTGCCATTAATTATAACAGGGGAAAATATTCTAAAAATTCTAACTTTACAAGAATTCACTTAAAGGAAATTATCTGTTCCTAACTCAGGAAAGGACTAAACCACCAGGTAGTGGGGAAGAGACAGTCTTTAAGCATCTTAAAAATAATGTTACAACGTCCCAGCACAAAGTCACATTTTTTCTAAGAACTCTTGAAACATTTGCACAAGCTTCAGTATGTGGTTTTCTTGCCTATAGATTAAAAGCAGTAAATTAAAAAGGTAGGGAGTATAGCTGAACTATGTTCACTGACAGCAGCAAGAAACAGCTGACAGTGAGGAGACAGGCAAACTATTACAGACAAAAAAACTAAAAAAGCTAAGCTTTTCAGAGCCATGTAGTACAAGGAAGCAGTCCTAACATCGTTGTAGGAATAGAGGACTTTATCTGTAAATGTAATAAAATGAATATTCTAAATTTGAAGTGTTGAAGTGCTGCTGGTCACTACATTGTTATTTTGTTACTACCACAGTGGGTCATGAACCCTTTTAACTTCAGCACTGTGCTCACCAAATGAGTTACTATTTCACTGTAACTCATTAAGTACACTCACAACTGTATTACTGAAGGTAACATTGTTACTTTCTTAACCCTATTGTTCCAGTAGTTGGGTTTCTAAAATGCCTTTACCTGGCATTTCATGACAATGAGATGTAAAACTACTTATATTTTTAGCACTCTGCTTATTTTTCCTAAAACGAGAATCTTTCCTATCTAATAGTAGTGTTGCCAGGATTAAGTGATACAATATATGTAAACCCTTAACCCAAGGTCTGGGTGACAGAAAAAAGCTCAGTGTTATTAGCGCTGGTGAACTCATGCCGGCCGAATCCCTTATTTGCAGGTGCAAAAATTAAGCCCCAAGAGAACTGACTTCCTAAGGCTCCACTTCTGATATCTTATTGTCCTGGGTAAGCTGCTTAGCTGCAACGTTGGAGATTCTGGGTTCTGGCGGGGCCCAGGGGCACGTGCCCGTTGGACTGCAGTGTGTGAGGAATTGGACGAGCAAGTCTGAACCATGCGGCATCAATGGGGGTTCCAGAACCAGGCGGAGTGCTGACAACGTTCCTCAGAGACGGAAGCCATTGGTCTCAGCGCAGCCTGGAATAGCAAGACCCTACGCTACCTTTGGTTGTCAAGCAACAGGCTAATGGCGAGGCAAGAAACTGAATACGGGGGTTGAGCTCCAATTCCAGTTTGGTCAACTTTGAAGAAGGATGAATACTTAACTTGGGGGACGGAAATAACGGGGACTTAGTAACCAACGGGATGGTGGCTCAGGCAGGTTTAAGTTACCCCACCCCTCTGCGCCGTTCGTCGAGAGGGGGTCGCCTTGGGTTTTCTCATTCTCCACGAAGGGCAAATTCATGCTCTTTATTAGCACTTACTCCCAGCCCCGTGGCTGGGGACTTCTGACTTCGTCTCTTCGCTCCGGAGTGACGGCCAGAGGTGCTCGGACCGCCACGCCGCGACGCGGCTGCGGGAGGCCGACCCGCGGCCCACAGGCGCCCCGGACGCCCCTTCTCTAAGATGGCGGCGGAGGCAGCCCGCTCACACCCCGCGGCCCGCGCTTCCCGGAGTCGTGGCCTCCGGAGGCGGGAGGAAGTTAGGGAGCAGAAAACAGAAGGGAATGCGGAGCTCGGACCCACCAGTCTAGCGAGAGCCCCAAAGAGCCTGAGAAGGGGATAAACCAGTAGGCAAATACTACCAGGAAGACCGCCGGCGATTCACGTACGAACAGTGGCACATCCGGGCCCTCCGCCGGGCCCGCCCCGGAAATGATGTTTCGAGCTGTGTGTGTGTGTGTGGGGGGGGCGAAGGCCGTTCTTCAAAGTGGGTTCTTCCCCCACCTCCCGCCATAGCTCGTCTCCTCACAAAGTGCCTGGACTTGCTCTAACTACCCCAACTCCTGGCTTAGCCGTTACTCTCTCGTGGCTCAGGGCTTCCTTGTGCAAAACTGGCTCTTAGGAAGGCAACTCTGGTCTTACAGAAAGTATCCCTCTACTATAACCCTAAACTCTCCTTGGCTTGGCTAAATTTTGCAGTATCGTTCCTCTGAGAACGACGCCAAGCCAAAACGAACCTCTTCGGAGCCCCTAAATCGGAATCGCGTCCTCTCGGCCACCCCTCCGCCCGCCACGGTTCGGAGGCTGTCAGTCAGGCTCTGAGCCCGCCCCTTCCGGCGACTCCGCTGGGCCCGCCTCCTCCCCTCTTCCCTCCCCCACCCCTCCCCGTGCGAGTGTCTCCCTCTCCCTCTCGCTCCCTCTCTCTCTCCCTCTCTCTCTCTTTTGTGAGTTATAGCAACCGTTGCCTTGTGAATCAAGCGCCATAGTCACCGTAGTCCTGGCGACTGTTACCCATCAACAACAACTACTCCTCTCCTCCTCCTCCTCCTCTTCCTCCTCCTCCTCCCCACCACCACCATCTCCATCACCCACCAACAACACCACAATAATCCACAGCCAAGGTGAATATTCTTCGGTGTCTACATGTGTGTGGGAGCGTGTGGATGCGTGTGAACGCGTGTGTCCGCGCGTGTGTGTGTTCGTGTGTGCGAGCGGAGCGTGGCTGTGCGGGGTCTCACTCCTGACACCGGGGCTGCGGCGGCGGCGCGGCTGCCGAGGGGCTCCGTCCCCGGCTTGTTTACAATGGACCCCGCGCGCCGCGGCGGGGTCGGGGGTGTGGGCGCCGCGCAGCCCGCTAGCCCGCCCCGGCCCTCGGCGGCCGCACTTCAGGGATGGAGCTGGAGCGCGGGGGGCTGCGAGCGGAGCAGGAGCGGGAGCCGCAGTTTCCCGACGCGGATGCGGGATCTTTCGCTTAGGTCTGGTCTGAGGACGAGGGTCAGGTGAAGAGATAAGGATTATTCCCCCCCTTTCTTTAATTTTCTTCCTTTTCAAAGCTGCTTGTTTCCTTTTTCTTTGAAAACCGAAATAGATGACTGTGCGGGGGGGCAAGAGGTGGTGTTCTGTTGTTGTTGTTGTTGTTCACTTGTGGGGCCTTGTTATGGGTTTTGTTATTTTTATCCTCATGCATCCGTGAACTTTTCCCACCGCCTATTCCCTTCATTTCTGCCCCTCATTTGCCGGGTGCTAAATGAGCTGCTCTCCTTTGATCATCGTCAGCTTCACGGTTTTCTTTTTTCTTTTAAAACTGTATTTTCTTTGTGCTGCAAACAGTCTTAATAACCATCCAGCACTCTTCCCTCCCCCCCACCCCCCTTGCACACACATTGAAGCCAGGGGCCTCTTCGCTGGGCTCTGTTGCACTGGGAAAGAGATTTTTTTTTTTTTAAGTCGGGCTCTGTCTCTGTG
>PVKS010009546.1:0-30592 GCA_004027875.1 Aplodontia rufa | reverse complement strand
TGATTTGAACCGGATGCAGGTTATCTTTGGTACTTGGGTTAGTAGTTATTGACAGTGCTTTATCCTTCATGTGGAAATGGGAGGGGTAGTAGTGAGGTTCCATTTCACTTTGATGAACCTCCCCTCCCCACAGTGGAGTGCTAACAATTTTCATTGTGGTTTCGAGACGAGACTTCGTGATGAACAGGGAAAGGACACAAGGAAGCTTGGGAGAACTCACTTCACAGTGTTATTTGTGACAGTTAGGGTACTTTTAAGAGTTTTTTCTTTCCCTCATTGTTTCCCTTTGAGAGTTGAAATTGAAGTCAAGTTGTTCATAAAGAATGTATGAAGCTTCTCAACTTGAAACGTGTGTATATTTCATTTTCTTTGTGGTTGTTGAGATCTAGGCATGTGTGTGCTTAACATATTCTCTTTATTTACTTTTTGAGTTTCTTTGGACAGTAAATTAAAATCTGCTCAAAAGAGGGAACTTTTTTTTCCTTTCAAGAAAATGTTTTTCTCTGTATCAGATACGAATACTTAACAGTCACAGGTAGTAGGATTCTTGTTTATAGGGAACCTGGTTTTACGGTTCCTTGCTTATTTTCCAGTCCAGTCTAACTTAATTGATTATCAGTAAAGAGTGTTGTTAATGAATGTGTACTAAAACAAATATAATGTACTATTATAGTTGCACATGTTGAAATTTCCAATTTAGATCTTTAAATAACTTATTTAGTGTAATACTTATTTAAATAGTATTCTAACAGCAAACATATTGATTAACTGACAGCAGCCTGTGAATAATGTGACAGTATTAATTATTCTTGAGATTGTCAGTGAGCAGGTTGCATAATTATAATGCTATTAAGGCTAATATTTTGTAAAATAAGGGTAGGGAGTTTAAAAAAATCTTTTTTGCATTTCCTTGTGATTTCTATTTTAAATGAAAATGATGTTTAAAAGCTGAGAGAAGTTTTTCTCTGAGTACTCACATCTCTTTATATTTATCCCTTCCCCAACCTGAGTTCCATGCAAATTTCTAATACTAACTTGTATTTTTTTTTTTTTTTTCTGTTCAGATGATTGTCAAATGCCTGAACACTTTTGGATTGTGAAGCTCCTGGGTCCTATAAACTCTGTCTGAAGTTAATAGGAGTTTCGCTGAATTGGGATAGTTTTAGATCTTATGCCATTTACATAAGTTTTGGTCAAGTAGATTATATATATTTTATAATGTTACATTTAATATTTTTGTTTTCAGTGTCTAAGAACATTTTGAGGCATCACTCATGTGTATTTCAATTTTTTAAAATTTAAATTTATGTTCACAAATTTATTTTTGAAAGCAGAGCTTAACCAGTTTTTAAAGCATATATGTGGTATAAAAGTTGCTATTAAGAGATACTTTGGGCTCAAGTAACTGGAAATTATACATATGAATTGATTAAATAATAATCAGAAATACTAACAAATGACTTTTTAAAGTTAAATACAAAGTTACGTACCCAGCATTTAGTTCATTCTTTCAATGATATTTTTCCTAGAAGGGTGTATGTTATGTGTTAATATTGTTTTCAGTTTTTAGACTAATAGAAATCTCTGAAAGTAATCATGCTTTCAAATTATATTCACTAGTAACTTGTTTTGAGTAGCTAAATATCTGTGATTCATTTTACATTATAATGCCTCTCAGTCTTTTTGTAGTGATTTTCCTGTGAATTATATTAAAAAGTAAAGGGCATAGGCATAGTAAATTTATATGTATGTAGTAAACTGATGCATTCCTAGAAGTTTTGCATCATTTCACAGAGTTTTCATTATATGGAGGTAGTTGTGTCTGATTTCTAAAATGCGGTATTCTTTCAATATTCAAGCAGTCTAGTACTCTACTGAGGTACTCAATTAAAAGGTTTATAGTTTAAAAGCTTAAACTACTTTAACCTTAAACAAATTTACTGTGATAATTTCTTTCTTTTCTTTTTTTAAAGAGAGAGGGACAGTGAGATAGAGAGTAAGAGAGAATCAAAATCAATTATATTTAGTTTTTCATGTGGCCTTCGTTGCTCCGACTCTTCATCGTATACATGGTACTTGGGTTTGAACCTGTGTACTTGAGCATTCCAGGCAGGCGCGGTAACTGCGGAGCCACCACTCTAGCCCCGATTTCTTGTAACCATTAAAAATAACAATGAAAAAAATGAATGAATCTTAAGTCAAGATAAATGTCATGCACCGTTTAAATAATACCTTACTTTTGGGTGATATTTTTCATTTTTTTGAGAAAGTTGATATGTGTGCATTTCTCTAAACATGCAACTCAAGAAATCAGTAGGTGGTATACAGTTTTGTATTTCAAATTTTAAATTGGGTGTATGTTTGTGTGTGTTTTTAAAAGGATGGATGTCAGATGTGTAGGAAGAGTTAAATTTTTTTTTTCCTGACCTGAACAATGTAATTGGATCGTTACTTTGTTCTTGGTAGTCATAGTGAGAATATAAGACATGAAAATTCTAAGTAAGTAAACTTTTTAAATGGACGGTCTGGTCTGCTGGTTATTTATGCTTTTATGCTGAGCATTTGACTAAATATCCTTTATTTGTTCTCTGTTACTTTAAAAATAGTTAAAGAAAAAAATAGCTCGCCTAGGGCTGGGGTTGTGGTGGCTCAGTGGTGGAGTGCTTGCCTCCAGAGGGAGAAGCCCTGGGTTCCATAACCCAGCACTACCAAAGAAAAAAATGTTTTCCGAAGTAAATCATCTGTCTTTAACTCTTTGGATACATCCAATAGCCATTGCAAAATGGATTATAAATTCCTTGCTTTTCACAGGTGCGTAGTGTTCCCATGTTTTGGGAATCCACAGATTCAGTAGATTTGACTAAATCTAGCTTTTAGGGACAGATGGTTGCTTTAAACAGGTGTCACTTTCATTTTTTTACTTCATTGTGTTGGGACTACTGGTTCACAAAAGGGCTGCCTAAAACAGGTGGCATCTTTTGCTTTTTTCTTTTAGTGAGATCTTTCAGAGTTAATTATTTCCCTAGGAAGAATTTTTTTTAAGTACAACTTTTGATTTGCTAATCTTTGAACTCCTGAAAATTTGTCATTTAACTTAACATAGCTTTCATGTCTAAGTGTCCCTGTAGTTTCAAGCTGTAGGACTTGCAGATGCTTATATAAAATATGTATTAATTTTTACAAATAATGGCCAATTACCTCTAATCCAAAAAAAGTATGTAGGAGTTCTTTATGTACTCAAAAGTTGAGTTTATTTGAAGCAAAAAGCCAGGGCAGATTTGAATAAAGTGAAATTTGCTTAAACTGACAAATTTTAGCCATCCCATAGAATAATTTTTTTGATTTGGGTGGTATATGTTGGAAAATGGGTATTGTTTTTTTGATGGTTTGGTATTTTAAAACTAAAAATTTTTTCTGACCTTTTGAAATTGCTACTATAAAATTTGTAGTGATCTTTTAAAATGAAAACTGTTTTAAAGCATTAGTGTTTAAAAATATGTGCTGGAGTAAAAAGAGAAAGTATCGAACAATTGATTTCTAAGATTTAGTTTTACTCTGTGATTCCATCCTGTTTTTGTGTGCATTTTGCACATCTTAAAACAGATGCACCAGAGGGTGCTGTGCTGTTATCAACCTCAGATTATTATCACTAAAAATGTGAACTGATTCGAACTTTTATTTAAAGAAAAATTTTAATTACCTGTTCATTCAAGCATATATTAACCTTATTTCTGTGGCATCTAAAATTTAATATACTGTCTCATTCGGCAGTTTTAGATCAAAGCATATTCTATTATATATTAGCACAACATATAACAATACTAAGATTGAAATCTTTGATACAGTGTGAATGTCAACAGTAGTCCTATAGGAATATACTTTGATTATCTTATGCAGGTATTTTAATTTTTATCTCAAAAATTTATTTTAATTTGATTAAACTACTATTTGGTGTTTTGGTTTTTCTAGAATTTGATATTGTTGACACATAAAAGTATATTAAATATCCTTATAACCCTTCTATATAGCATAATTAGTGATAGGCTTTCATGATGAATCTTCAAACATAAATTCACACCTGAAAAGTATAAATGCTTATAGTAATCATGCTTACTAGTGAAAATAATAATATATCAAAATATTATCCAGATAAATCAGTTCCTGTTTTATTCCGTTAGAATAGTTTGGCTTTGGGGCTGGAGTGGTGGCTCAGTGGTTATGGCACTTGCCTTGCATGCAGGAGTCTGCGGGTTAGAACCCCAGCACCATGTGCACAACGAAGTGGTGGAGCAACGAAAGCCACACGAATAACTAAAGTTGATTCTCTCTCTCTCATTGTCCCTCTCTCTTAAAAAACAAAACAATAGTTTGGCTTTGTAGATTTGGCTTATTATCAGCAAAGTTTTAGATTCTCTGACTTATTCTGCTAAAGTGGAGTGGTTTTCTCTAAGTATTTCTTCAGTAAGAGATTTTTTAGAACTGTTGAATCCAGGTTTTTTGGGCTGCTTCTTGCATCAACTCTTTTCACAGCAGGATATATTCTTAAAAGTGAGACTGACACAGTGGTATCTTCCCAAAGTAAACTTTGAAAGGTATATTTACGGTATGGGAAATTTTAAATTTTGATAATAGATGTATCCTACATTCAACTATAATCAGCTAATGGTGATATTTTTAAAAACTAACTTTAAAAGATATAATTTATGTGTTGGAATGTGTCAGAGAATCTAAGACATCAATAGAGAGTGACAATATTTTTAAATACTGGCCTTACCTAAAGTAGGTTAGGCATTTCTCTGTTAAAAATATGGTCCTACTGTTTACTGGTTAGTTGATGACACCAAGATTTTAAAAATATATGGCAAATTGTATTGTTTAAAAATATTTATATTTGAAGCTTTATATTTCATAAGAAAGTACAATGTACTTAATAAAAATGAATCAGTTAAAAAACTGAATTGTATTTAGAGTTATCAATAAAGAGATAGGTGGAATAAGTATATTACAGGCTGAGAACGCAGGCTTTGGAGTCAGATTTCAGATAATCTTATTAACTGTATGACCTGGGACAAATTATTTGCCTTTACTTAGAGTCAGTTTTCTCATTTGAAAAATAGAATCAGTCTTACCCATTTTATGGGGTTTTGTGAGGATTAAAAGATAATTTATGTAATGTGCTTTAGTATTTGTTTTAGAATACATGTTTAATACCTGTTGGTTATTTTTATTAGAAAATGCTAAGAAGAAATCTATTTTAAGCTTTTTGCTCCTTAGGAATCATTTGAATATGATTCTTGGTGACCATTTCTTTTCTAGTGGGACTAATGTTCTGAAAAAGACTTTGCACCCACTAGTCTGTGGTCATTAAATCATTATGCCCTTTCTTCCTGTTTTAAAAATAAAGCAAAACCATGAAGTATCTATCATAGGTTTGTATTACCATTTTGAAAGCCAGTCTTGTTACCACACTGAATTAAAAAAATGTTAGTAAAAAATTATGCTTTAGTTTTACCCTGCAGCCTTATTATAGTGTGCTCCTTTTACTATGTTTACATAACTCTCTTGGTCAAGGGATTTCAGATTAAGGACTAATGATGTGATGTTTTGTTATTTCTTGTACTTCCCATTGTCCATTTCATTGTCCTATTTCTATTTTGCTTGTCACATTATACATGAATTTGTTTGAGATCATTTTGTGCTCTATTTATAAACTTCATATTAATTTCAGCCATTATTATATAACAGGATATTGTAGTCAGCTTTATAAAGATGAGTTCATCAAGGAATTATTCTATAATTCTATAATGTACTGCTTAGAACTATTATTTACTGAAGGTTAGAAAAGTGTGTTAGGTCACCTCTTATCAACCTGTAACAACAAAGAATTTTGGAGTAATTTGCTAACCCCTATCTTGGGTTGAAAAATAACCTTGGAACATTATCTAGTATAATATATGAAATAACAGAGGGAAAAATGCTATCTTTGGCTCCCTTTCTTTGGATGTTAGAAATGTTTAGCATTTTTTAAGTTGGCTGCTGTATCTAATGTTGCTATTTTGTAATTTGATATATTTTTATTTTTTGAGCAATTTGATTACAAATGAAATATTTTTCTTATTTTAAAGTGATTTAAACGATCTTAATATTTCTCAAACTGGAAAAATATTATTTGTACATTCTTTTTGAAAATTTGTTCTGGTATTGTATGCCCCCCAAAGTGTTGTACGTTCTATCAACTTTTTATTTGCTTCTCTCATTTTGTCTCCTTCCATCTTCCCTAGTCTTGTTTTGTTTAATTATATTACCTCGTTTGCATTAATTTTTATAGATAATTAGCACCAGCACGTGAATGAAACTAACTTCTCAACTCAGCCATGTCCTATGCTTCCTTTTGTCAATGAATTTGACACATTTTAAGGAACTTTTTGAAAAAGTCTTGAGAATGTGGATTTACATGGAAAGATTATACTATTTCAGTCATCTATTATTTTCTTATAATTTCTATTGGTCCGACTGTTCTCTTTAACAAATACATAACTTCGTTTCACTAATGATGTACCCGAGTGTAGTTTTGATTCACAAGTCTCCCTCGTTGTGGGTTTTTACTTGTCTGCGGCTAAGTATTTTAGGGTTAATCTAAAGTGCAAAAATATTGTGTTTGCATCATCACATGTACCTGCCTTTTGCTGACTCTTAATTCCTGGATTATTCTTTCTCTCTTTTGTTGGAAGCAGTAATACCCAGCCAGTACAACTTGCCTTTATTTTGTGCTGCCTGGACAAGGAGTCCCTGAGGTTCTTTGTGGTTCCTGTTTGAAATAGGTATGGGATACTAGGAAATGAATCAAGAATGATAAGAGGGAGGCAAATGGCCTGAAAAAGTTAAGTACATTAGTTGGTGAGAGGAAACAGATATATTGAGAGGTGATGGAAGAGGAAAAGAGACAGTGACTAGCCTGAGAAATAACGGACCTCAAAAGTGCCTGCGAAATAAGTGTAAAGAGGAGACAAGAGAAGTACTTAATTCGCTGCTAACAGTAAAACAGACTAGTCACTTAAATCTTTTGGGTCTCAGCCTTTCCATTTGTAAAATCAAACAGTAGGACTATGTAATCTCTGAAGCCCTTTGTAACACTAATAGTTTATGATTCCATAGCAAAATTGGTACTGAGAAAAGTGAAGCATGCCATTAACATAAAGCCAGGAATTAGTGATTGCTTTACCTGTGTTCTGAAAGGCTAGCATGTTGCTGCTTCTAAAAACCAGAAGAAAAAACTCAAAGCCTAACACTAGCATAATAACCATACCTATGGCAAAGTGTCAGAGGTTCTACCATTTCAGTGACTCCTGTAGTGAGCAATAGCCAAGTGTCCTGATTTGCTCACCCACATAGGAATTATCTGAACCTCACAGCTTGAGTTCTGCTGGAGCCAGCTTCTTTATGTATGTGTGCCAGACAAGTGTCTGACAGTTGGGGCACCTGCCTGTTGCTCACCAATGAGTTATTTAAAACAGAACATAATTTCTTAAGCACATGGATAGACAGAAACTGACAGCTACCATAAGCAATAAAAATTAATTTAGGTTTCTATTAATTTCATTTTTTAAACATTTCTTTCTTAGTTATGAAAGCTTTTACTTTTTCACTCATTTGTACTATTCAACTGGATTTGCAAAAGAGCTCAAATCCTGTCAAGGTCTGGGCAGGTTCATATGGATTTTATATTATTTTGGGACCCTGATCTGGAAGCATTGCCATCATCCACACTAGTATTCTCTTATATTTCTCCACTGGTAATAACTGCTTTTTCTTTTATTTTTGAATGTGGTTTTGACTTAGATAATTTTTTCTTTTTTTTTCATAATGGAATGGTTCACCAATTTGTGTTATTCTTATGTATGGGCCATGCTAATTAATCTCTTATCATTTTAGTTTTAGTATATGTGCTGCTGAAGCAAGCATGAAAATCATTTTTTACATTCAGGTCAGGGTTACAGTTAGCAGAAATATTGTTATGTCTTTTGGTCAAGTCATTTGCATTTTCATAAAATTTTAATGTTAATTTGTTGAGTAGACATCAGGATTTTTTTTACCCCTAGAGGGAGAGAGAGAGAGAGAGAGAGGAAAGCGAGAGTCAACTTTATTTTGTTTTTCATCTGGTCTTTGTTTCTCCAACACTTAATTATGTATGTGGTGCTGGTGTTTGAATCTGGGTCCTTGTGCATGCCATGCAAGCACCCAACTGCTAAGCCACCAGTCCACCCCAACCTCAGGATTTTTAGAACTAAGAGAGGAAGCATTTTTGCATTAGTTCAAGAGAAATCGTATGTTCTACTATATCTCAACTCTTTTGCCAGCCTAATAGGGGAGTATGAGTAAGAGATTGTAATTATTATTATTATTTTTAAAAATTATTTTTAAATGTTATTCTTAGTTGGTTAATGTAAAAGCATTCAAGTTTCTGAGCTACATTTAGATTTGTATGCTTAATAGCATTTGTATATTTCAATATAACTATCATCCTTGAGATGAATTTGACCACTTCATTTTCAATCAGTGTTTACCTTAGTGTGCAACACCATTTTAGAGATAGCTGGTGTACAAATTAAGATTCTTTCTTCCATGCTTTAGTTTTGGAGTAATGGGGGGATATTGCTGTAGAGGAGCAGGAAGAAGCAGATACATCTAGAAATCAAATCCTATTTCTCTTGTTAGATTACCAGTACCATATATATTTTCCCTAGTTCATTTTCCTGAACTGTGATGTTTTGGTGGGATTAGGACGACAGGTCGGGATTGGGGAATGATTCAGGTAATCCATCATTTCTTCCAAATTTCTTTCCTTTTCTGCTTTAGTATTATACAGTGTATGTGTATTTTTGTTAGGGTAGGCATTTTATTACTTTAATGATAAAATGTTTATTATGTTGTTCAATTATTCCTTTTCTCCTAAGATTGAGTATATCTCTACTCAGTGATTCTTTTTCTCCTACATACTGAATATATCTGTAAATGTCTGTTCATTAGTATGTTAGTGGATATAAAGCAATATCTCTCTTTTAAGGAGGATATTGTGATTTAGTCATGTACAGCTTTAGAAAGGTAGGAATACAATAAAGGAATAATGAGAAAATCTAGTTCATGTATAAGTGATGCCTTAAATCTGTCTTTTTACATTTTGCTTTAGATAGATGGTTTTGTGGATATAATTTTTGAAAGAAAGCTTGGTTTTTCTTATGCTATTTGTTTTTACATTTTAAACAACCAAAGAGTATATCTGTAACATTAGACTTTCACTGATTGGCATCTGATTATATCTGATGAGAATCTAAGAGATGAGTTTTGATGAAGTGTCAGCTTTAGGGTCATTAATAAAAAAAGAAAACAATGATTATACTAGTAATTATACTCGTAATACAAGGATGCCTCAGTGAAAACCCAATATGAAAAATTCATAAACAAACCAGATAAACATAAAATCTTTGTTTTACAACATGATTATGTTGGATGCTTCTAAAGGGCATTTTAAAATGCTTTGTTTTAAAATGTTGCTTTACCTTTTTAAGATGTACTTATAATGTGGAATTTAGCTTAGTTACTATGTTTTGTGTATATGAGTATACACTGTAGAACTTACTGTAGAACTTACCAGTACTATTTTTTTGCTTACTGGTTTTTGAATTATACATATCTTGAAATAGTTTTAGGAACTTTTAACAAATTTACCTCAGTGCTATTTTCTGGGGACAAAGAAAATTAGAGAAAAAATTTAAGTTCTTTGAATTGCCTTTGTGTGTGATGTTGGAAATAGTTTTTAATAGTGCCTCACTATAAAGATTTTTAGAGGTTACTTTTAGTTAATAAAGGCTGTGAAAGCTGAAATTGAATTAAATTATAGTTAAAGACAAAAATTATATCATTTCAATTGTAGTAGGTTAATATATTGTGCTGCTGGATCAGCATTTGATCTGTTCCTTTATTTTTGGAATTCTGCTGAGTTTTGAAATTTAAACCTTTTAAATAATATTGAATAAGTAAAGCTGTATAATAGATGGGAATTTATATTTCAGGAAAGGTATAAGAACCATATGGTTTGGAAGTGAGGTGGGAGTTTTAAAAACCTTTGAACTTAGAAAGAGATGTATTTTAATATTTTGACAGGATTAGGTTTGCTTGAGCACTTTTGGGATTGATAGGAATGCCGGTAACCATGGACTAGAGATAAAGATCAGAGTAATTTGTGGAAGAAGATGGTTATAGTGATTCTGATACCCTGCTCACCTCCAACTTGGTCCCTGGACAAACTTTGAAGTAAAGATTTCTTTCTTGCGTTGTATAAGCCTATCAAATTGTTTCTGTTTATTTTCATTACTGTCTAGAATTTCTAGAATAGATGATATTTATAGAAAAACATTAAATTGAGATTTGGATCAGGATGTTCTTGTAATTATTATGAAGTAATACAATGTTAGTATACGAAATAGACAAAATTAATATATTCATTTGCGATATCTGCTTAACTTTTGATATCTAAAGCAGTCCAATTTATATTTGGGAAGCCAGTATATAGTGAACAGCTGTAGCATAAATGTACATATTCTTAAAACTTCATATTTTGGAACATTTAAAACATATTGAAGTAGAATATAAGGAACTATCATGTACTCATTACATAAATTTTAAAATTTGTATCTTCTGCTGTTCTTAAATCTGTATAATTTGAAATATTTGTTTATTGAAATAAACTTCAAACCTTCTTTGTCTTGTGTTGCTTTGAAAATATTTAAATCTTAGGTTAAGAATAGATTCAGGGGTTGGGAATTTAGCTCAGTGGCAGAGCGCTTGTCTAGCACACGAAAGGCCCTGAGTTCGGTACTCAGCCTTGAAAATAAATAAATAAATAATAGATTCAATATAGATTTGAAATGATGCTTATGTCAAGGACAAAATATTTGACAGTGATTATCTTCATGTTATTTCAGTGGTAATTAGGAAGTTGGTTTTCACTTGCTGGTTAAGTCTTTTGTTTAATAATTCCAGGCTCCTGTATTTGAGATCTGACTTAGTGAAAAAGGGAGCAAGCACAGGAACAGAGGCCCTTGTTTGCAGGACACAGGAAGAAAACTATCTCGAGACATACCTTTCAGAGGTGAAATGGAGTTAATCTTTGTCATCTTTTAACTTGTTTGTGGGTAGGTTTGGGTAAATAGTTAGAAACCATTTTGTTAGTTGATGAGGGAAGAGAGCCAAATATTGTCTAGAATATTCCTTTCAAAGGTAACTGCTCAGTTAGTGGGACATAGTTTAAGTTGTTGATATTAGAACATAAAGAGACATCCAAATGTGTACTAATAATTTGTGATGGCATTGAAAGCTGTTTCATATTTCCTGATTTAGTACCTTCTGGGAATGAGATTCCTTTGTTTTTTATTTTTTATTTGGTTTTTGTTTTTCTCTACTTAGTTGTGTATGTGGTGCTGGGGATCAACCCAGGTTCTTGTGCATGCCAGGCAAGCAGTGAAACACCTCTTAGCTCTTAATTTTTTATTTGACTGAGTTCAGGTAGAAGAAAACTTATTTCCTAATTCTAAGTTTATAGCAAAAAAAAGCCTCAAATATCATTTATTTATGTTGAAAATGATTCTGTAATGTAATATGTTTAAGATAATGAGTAATGGCATCTGAATATACAACACAAAATGTAGACTTATATACTTTTTACTTAAAATCTGATATTATAAATGACTGGGCATGAAAAAATAAATACAATTAAAGAAGGTGTGCATTTTTCATTTATATGATGACTTTAATTACCAACTTCTGTCTGATTCGGAGTTCATTGGAAATGTATGTGAGTTCACAAGATTTTGTAGCAGTCTTTTAAATATTTCTATTACAGTTTAACTAGCCAAGCAGAATAGTAAAGTGATACACAATAACGAAAGCTATGTTCTAATTATATGATCTTATCCCATCAGTAAGCTATAATTTCATTTCTCAAAGGGCCTTATTTAATTCTTTCTGCCATTAAGAAACACCTATGTTAAGTGATCCTGGATATTAGATTTTCATGCTTTCCAAAAGTAGATGGAAGATGAAGAGTAAGAAGAAAATAACACTATAATATTTAATGAGCCAAACAGTTTGAACCAGATATAAATGTAACCCTGCAAAACAAACATCATGGACTATATATGCTAATTTCAGTAATATTTATAAATTTTGTTATGAATTGAATAAATGTCAATTTCAACATTATAGTAACTTTCTGTGCATGTAGATGCCTTATGGTTAAATTACTAATTGGCTTTTATTTTAAAATTTTATTTCATTTTTTTCAGCAGTAGGGATTGAATCCAGGAGTACTTTATGACAGTGCTACATCCCTGGTCCTTGTTATTTTTTATTTGAGACGAGCTTTCTAACTTACTGCGGCTGGCCTTCAACTTATGATCCTCCTGCCTCACTCAGCCTCCTCAGTTGCTGTGATAAGAGGCCTGTACCACTTTTATTTGGCTTTTTACTATTTTACATTCCATATAGGTTTTTTTCTGTGCTTTTAGATATCTTATACTTAAATTCAAAGTATAATTTCATTTGGCTTTTTGTTACTTTATGTTCTGTACAGTATAAATAAAAGCACATCCTGTAATTACAGCGACTCAGGAGGCTGAGGCAGGAGAATCATAAGTTCAAAGCTATTCTCTAACTTAGGGAGGCCCTCAGCATCTTAACAAACTCCATCTTAAAATAAAATATAAAAAGGGATTTTGCTCAGTGGTTATGCATCCCTGGGCTTATTGTGTGGTACAAAACAACAACAACAACAAAACAAAAATAAAAACAACAAAACACCCCTCAAAAAAAACAAATAAAAAAACCACAGGCAATTTTAAATTTTATTCTAGTGTTTAAATGTTGTTTCCTTTTAAAATGTGACTACCAGTATATTTGTTGTGTGATGTGATATCATTAAGATAAATACATCATGTCATAAATTCTCACATTTTCAAGGTAAGAATAATATTGATCTACTTATTCTGTATTAGAGTAACTTCTAGCAGCAAACAGCTTAATGATCTTTTTAGGAGGAACAACATCTGTCCATGTTTAGAAAAGAATTTTATCCAAGCATTGACCTGTGTTTTAGAACCTTACCCTGTTTGCATGGCAGCTAAGCTTTTGGATCTGGAACCTCAAGGGCGCTGTAATGACTGTCTTCATTCCTTAAGGGCTCAAGTACAGCCTTTATTCCTGTCTTTGCTTAACTATTCTGCTGCCATTTTCCTTTGTCTCTCTGCTATGTCTGGCCTAGCACAGCAGACCAAAAAGAGGTAACCAGAGGGCTATAGTAGAGATGAGAGAAGTGAAATCATCCCTTGCTAGATTACATATGCTTTCAAATGGCACAAATATATAGGATTCCAGAAAAGACATAATTAGGATTTTATTTCAGAAGCATATTTGCTAAGTTGAGATGGACTTTGGAGGTTATTTAGTTTCTCCTCTCTACCTCCTACTTATTTTAAAGATTAAAAAAACTGAGGCTAAGTGACTTGCATATTGATAGGTAACATTTATCAGAACTGAAACTGTTGAACTCCAGACTCCTCACTCCTCACTCTGACAAACATTCCTACCTTTTAGCTAGTGCAAACTTTTCTTAAAGGCACACAATGCAAATGTGCTTTATCTAGTGTTCAGAATATTTTTTATTTCCTCTTCTATAACTTTCTTCATATTTTTATTGAGAAAGAAAATTAAATGCATTTTTTTATCCCTGTCATTTATATTTTCCTTTGCTGGATGTTAAAGATATATATCACAACTAATATATTAGTGTATAGTAGTTATCAGGCCTGACATGCACCTCTTCACTTTTTTTTCTTTTGTGCTAGGGGTTGAACCCCGGGCCTCACTCATGGTAAGCATGGATTCTACCACTGAGCTACATTCCCAGCCCCTAAGATAAAAGTGATTCTAAGCATTCCGAAGATTGTTATAAAATGCCATATATAAAGTTTAAAAATGGAAACATTGTTCCTCTAGGTCACTCAATTGTGGAATAAAAGTAAAATACTGGCAGTTGATAACAGGTGGTACAAGCTCAGACTTGCCCTTTTGGGCTTTAAAGGTGTTGCTGTACTTTTTTAAGTATGAGTGCTCTAGCAGAATGAATATGTGAATGGACTGTCCTTCATTCCACAGCAACCAGAAACAATACCAGGAGCTATGCTATTATATGACTTTTTATTTTCTTAAACTGAATTTTTGGAAGGGTATATTGTTTACTGATTAATAGTATGAGACTGTGATAAGACCAAGTAATTACCAGAATATAGTTTTACTAGTCTTTCTCTCTCTTTTAGAATTCAAAGTAAATCAGTGAGCCAAGCCTTGAATTTAATATTTATATCCTTTCTGTGATAAAAGTGAACAATTTGCTGACCCTGTTAATTTGAAACAAACCATCTAAGAGATACCCAGATAATGACAACTGAACTTTCTTGCATAACCTGATGCTGTCTGCAGTCTCATTTCTGGTACCAAATCTGGAAGGATAAATTTATATAAAATAAGAGTAGATTTCCTATGGGGGAAAACATTTGTCATCTGCTCTTAACAAGGCAAGTCCCCACAGACAAACCTTCTTGTAAAACCATTCCCATTGGATTTATCCTCACTTCAATGAAAAGGAGATATGATAAACAAAGGTATGATGAAATATTAGTTAGTTCTTGCATTTTTGCCTAAAACTTCCTCATTCTTATTTTTTGAAAAAATTTTGTTTTATTTGATATATATATAAGTAGACTTAGAATATAATCAATTGTGTTGCTTTTGCTTTCAGTTTATGAAGAAAAACTATTTTTTTGAGGGGGAAGGGATCTAAGAAGATAATCAATTTTATTTATTTTTTTTCATTTGGTTTTTTTTTTCTCTGACACTTAGTTGTATATGTGGTACTGGGGTTCAAATGCGGGTCCTTGCACATGACAAGCAAGCACTCTTAACTGCTGAGCGACCACTCCAGCCCCAAGACTTTCAAGTCTTAAATTGAGATTTGAATATAGAGATTGAATTGCCAGAGTTACTAAATGCTAGATTGCTATAATTTTTGGACATAAAGAGGAAGAATCTCATAAGTAATGTGGTCTTCCTATCCCATGAGTTTTTAAATCTGAGTAATTTTTTGCTTACACTTTTAAAATATAGATTAATGGAATCCTTAAAAAAGGAGAGGTTCTTTGGACTTTTACAGGTAGGTCAGAGTATTAAAATTTCAAAGATCAGAATTCCTCATTTCCTATTTGTCCAAATCATTTAAGAGATATTTATTCAGTACCATGATGTGCCATTTTCCTGTTTGGAAAATGAAGTGGTCTCATATTCATTTTCAAACTTAAACTCTACCACTCTAGTTAGTAACTTCTTTTTTCTGACCAGCCTCTTTATGGTATTACATATTGGTTAAGAGTATAAATCTGAAACAAACAGCCCTGGATTTGGATTCCAGCTCTGCTGCTGCCTAGTAGTTTAACCTTGGGCAGATTACTTAAACTCTCAGAGGTAAAAATCAAACTCAAAAGATTGCTTTTAAGATCACATTATATAACATAGGCAAAGCAAAGCTGCTTGACATGTATACACTAAAAACATGATCATTGCTCTTACTAGTGTGTATGGTTTCCTGAATTATGCCTTGTCATTTATTTTGTGTAAAATTTGGTGCTTATCTTTTTCTTCCTTTTTTTTTTTTTTTTGTATTGGTAATTGAATCAGAGCTTCTGCATGTTAGGCAAGCATTCTACTAGTGAGCTACATCCCTATCCCTTTTTATTTTTTGCTTTGAGATAGGGTCTCCCTTAGTTGTTCAGGCTGACTTGAATTTGAGATCCTCCTGCCTCAGCTTCTAGCTGGGATTATAGCAGCATACCACCTTGCCTGTGATTCTCATCCCTTATTCAACTAACAACAAATTTACTACTCCACTTAAATTCCTTTCTTCTAAAGTTAGACTTAGGGTTGGGGCTGTAACTCAGTGGAAGAGCTCTAGTTTAACATGCCTGAGGCCCTAGAATCCCCAATGTGAGAGGTGGGGAGTTAAAGTGGTCCCTAACTTGAAGGAAGGGTCACTTATAATGAATTAACTTTTTACTATTCCATTTCTTGGGAATTGTGATTAGATTTTGTTTATTTGTAAATATTTAATCTTTCCAAATTGTTTGTGAGCTTTCTAAGGGCAAAAGAGTATATAATAAGAGTTTTAAGTTTAGCTTTAGACCCCAAGATCCTTTCCAAGTATCCTTTCAATGAATCCTTTCAATGAATATTGTTGATTAAAAAATATCAGATTATTTTTAATCAAACTATAGAAAACATATTTAACTGTTTTATAATTTAGTCCTGATTTTTATAGTGACCATTAATAGTAACGCAATTTTATTATTTCCATTGATTTTATTTGCTTCCTTTTGTTCAAAACAGATTTAATGGTATTGAGTAATGAATTTTGGATATTTCATCAAATATAGGACCATCTAGCTAGCAGTAGGTTTGGGCTGACCTTAGTCTTCATCTTTTTTCTTATCTTTTCAGATGATATTTCATAACCCCAGTCTCCATATACATATGAGTTTCACTTATTTGGAATTCTAGAATTGCCTGGGCTTGCTTTAGTGTTTAAGAAGACTAATTTCTTTGTTTCATAAATTGGGGAATATTTTATCAGATCTGGTACCTTATTTTCTAGATGTGGCAGGATTTCCTAATGCTTCTTACCATAAGAAAAACATGTGGGGGTGTTATGGGAGCTTTGCTTTTTAGGGGGCTATGTTGAATACTTCAGACTTTTTGTGTTTCTTCTTTTGCTGCTTAACATCACTATGCCCACTGGGATGTTAAAACTGCAGGATCATGACTTGAGTTCCAGGATTATACCAAGGCAACTGGTGTAAATAATACTAATTATTTAGAAAACGGAAAAAATTTCTGTAGAAAGCAATTGCTACAGTCAGATGTGTAGTTGCGTTTGTGGTATTTCAATTAAGGTTTCGCTATGGAAATGTAGGGTTATCTGCTTTTAGCTCTACTATAGAGAATTTATGAACTGCCATTCATAAATCCATCTATTTAAAATTTTTATTGTATATTTTTAGAGTGAATATTTATGGAAACCTAAGATAAGGACAGCACGATGCACAGAGTAGAAGTTTTAGAGAAAGAAATCAATTTGACCATATACAAAATATCAACTTCTATGAAAAGATTATAAGTAAAATCTAAAGATAGAATGAGAAATACTTGTTAGAAATCCAAAGGCAAAATATTCTTCACACATAAAAGATGTTACAAGTAAGAAAATGATAAATTTTATCAAAATAAAAATGGTGAAGGATATGAGCTAGTTGTAGAAGAAATATAGATTCAGTAGACATTATAGCACTAATAACTGAGAATATGGGAACATGTATAATAATAAATAGCAGGCAATCAAGTGAAACAAATTGTTATGAATATCAATACCCATACACCCCTCTTCTGAATAAGCGTATTTCATCATGTACCATCTCGTAAGGTTCTGAGTTTATTACCAGTTGTGATGTCATTTTAACTGTTTCCAGACTCAAGGGGTTTCCTTCAATTTCTATAACAGAATTTTAAGAGTATCTGCTCATTTTCGCTATTTGTGTTAATTTATTGAACAAATATTGGTACATACAATATGGACCAAGAAGTGAACTGCCATGGAATGTTCATCAGTGAACAAAACTGATCAAGTCTCTTCCTTGAGGACCTCACATTCTAATAATTTGGGAAAGAAAAAACAAATTGGGCATGTAGTATAATAGATAGTTGTAAATATGGTGAGAAATAAAGAAAGAAAGAATGAGACTAGAGAAGGTAGATGATGGGGTTAAAGAAATTGGCAGTATTAAGAGGGTGATTAAGAAGATCTTAAAGAGAAAGTAGCATTTGAACATGATATTAGGGAGGTAATTTTTTGATTATTTTTTCAAATGGGTATTTATTATATTGATGGTTTTGATTGATGCTAGCATTCCTGCTATATTACTCCCAATTTTTTAACATGTACCCTCACTAAAGTATGTTCTGCCTTTCTTGTTACCTCCTTTTATCATTTTTATGTACCTTTTCATATATATGTATGTTTTTTACATACATACACACATGTACACACATACATATGTTTGAGGTGTGTTGACTAGAATTGTGATTTATTGTAAGGCAGCTAGGAGATTGAGACCATTTCAAAATAAAATCCTTCAAGTCCACTTTGCCTGCTTCCAAATGGGAGGTGCTTCCGAAACACTTTTTTGTTACAAAAATATGTCTTAAAAATGGCTGTGATTCAAAAAGTGGGGGAAAACCCCCCAAAAAAGTATTGACAAAGATGTGTAGAAATTGGACCCCTTATACGTTGCTAGTGAGGATGATATAAGATGCAGCCACTGTAAAATTTCTCAATGAGTTACTATATGATGTAACAACCTCATCCGTACATTTATGTATCCAAAATTATTGAAAACAGGAACTCAGATACTTGTATACAAGTGTTCCTTGCAACAGTATAATAAAGAAGAGGTGGACACAACCCAAATGTCTAATAAACTAATTGTGCCAGATTAAAAGCTTATGTATATATACACCTTAATTATTTGAACACATTTTACACATGAAGTATTAAATATAAAAATAATAATGAGCATATAGAAAATAGAATTTGCAGCAATGCAATTTGATTGGTTAAACCCCAAATTAGCTTATGGCCAATTTTAACTAGAGAAAGCATCTTTGCATATGATAGCTTCTATGATAATGATGCTCTTCCATGTCTTATAAATTGTGAATGTAGAATGTCATTTTTCATATAGAAAATAGACATCTATCATTATGTAGTCATCTTTAATCACAATTTATGAGTTAAATTTATACAATTTTGTGTATGCAAAAAGACGTAAATGAGGGGTTATTTAGATAAATAAAAGTTATTAATGGAGGCAAATTGTCTTGAATTGTTATTTTGACAGATTGTCATGGTGATATTTTTAGAATGGGATTATGAGTGTGCTAATGTCAAAATCTTATTTTCCCTTTCAATTCATTGTCAAATATTCAGCATTATTTGCCTGTCATACATTGTGAAATGCACAGTTTCACATTTGAGGCTATTGAATGTTACACTGGAAAACTTTAAAAATGGTACAAATATAATCAATATAATATATGTGTGCTTTATCATGCTTAAGGAAGTAGAAATTTCTGTGGAGACTTAAAAAACAAAAACAAACAAAAACTACCTTTCTCTATTTATATATAATGTATATATGTAATATTTTTTAAAATCCTGGTTTCCATCATTAAAGGCTTTGATTATACTTGCAAATATGGCCAGGCATTTATGTCTGAAGTGAGTCAGCTGTGCATGCATTTTAGTTAACTCCTGGACCGGAGTCTGTTGAACATGAATACCTGGTTATTTCTGACACTAAAGAAATAAAGAATTTTAAATTTAGTATCACTGCTTATTTTTACCATTACCATGTTTATGAAAAAATACATGAGGTATAAGAGATTTAGGGGAGTATTGAGTAGTCTACCTTCATGAAAAAAATATATATACACATACATATTTCTTTTCTCCTACAGTTCTAGGAATTGAACCTAGGGCTCTATGCATAGCTAGGCAAGCACTGCAGAATCACTGAGCTATATCCCCAGGCCCACTCACTTCCAACCATTTTTGTTAAGGAAATATTTAAACGTAATACAATAGTAGAACATTATGATGAAATAATGAAATATGAATTCCCATGTATCATTCACTCTGCTTTCATAATTAATAGCTCATGGTTATCTTGTTTCAGCCATTTTCCTTTACTTATCTGATTATAATTCTCCTTTTTATCTTGAGAAAGGGGCTCCAGCACAGTGAGTCAGATTAAGTGGTTCCTTCTGCTCTGCATTGCATGTTGTGTCACCGTCCTTCTGGATGGAGGGTGGATGAAAAAAAAAAGGAAAAAAATAAAAGTTTATTGGTTCCTTAGCCAAATATCACTTAAGATTTTGAACTGTGAACTTTTATATTTCTGGTCTTAATTTTTTTGTCAGATTTAAATAGAATTTTTCAAATTTAATATAGATTCCACAAAGATCATTTGATAATATTATGTAGACATATTTTTCTTTTAATGTTTTTTAATGTGTTCTAAAGTTTTCCTATGTTTTTCTTTCACAAAAACTGTGAGATATCTGAGTTTCTTTTTGTCACTTAGAATGTGAAGCACACTGAAATTATCCCTTGGGTTGTAGAATGAACTTCAGGATGCCTTTTTAGTATCTTCAGTTATTAATTTACAAACATCCATTGATCCAATACCATTTTGTTCAAGCTTTAAGTGTATAAAAATGAGTAGCAGCTGAAAAGTGAGTGTTTTTACTGAAAAAATTTCCAATGTTTTAAATTAATATTATATTATTCCTCTTATAAATTTTTAAAGACCTTTGCCAGGCAAATTTTTAAAATAATATTGAAAAATAAAATAAGGAACTATTGTTAGGAGAAAGGAGAAATAATGTATTTATGACTCTCATATAATGGTTTTCTTTCTTTTCTCTTTTTAAAGAGAGAGGGACAGAGAGAGAGAAAGAGAGAAACAATTTTTTATTTTAGTTTTTCATGTGGCCTTCATTGCACTGAGACTTCGCAGGGTACATAGTGCTGGGGTTCGAACTGCGAATGCTAGGCAAGTGCTGTGTCCACCTAGTCACCGCTCCAGCCCCTAATGATTTTCTTTTAATATGATGTAATAAATATAAGTATAAGGAGTTCTAACCTATGACATTGGTTAGTAACCCTGCTTATGTGGTATATCAAAGAGTTTGTAATTCCTTTTTTCTTTTTCTTTCTTTCTTTCTTTCTTTTTTTAAATAGGGATACTGAGAAAGAAAGAGACTCAATTTTTTTTTAGTTTTTCATGCAGCTTTTGTTGCTCTGACACTTGGACACTTGGTTGTGTACATGGTACTGGAGTTCAAACCTGCATCCTGGCCCATGCCAGGCAAGTGCTATAACTGCTGAGTCACTGCTCCAGCCCAAGAGTTTGTAATTCTTAATAAAAATTTATGAAATTAAAAAATTATTTTTTTAGTGGCATTTGTTGAGGATCTTTGCATTTTAAAAAAAAAGTTTAAGTGGATATGTGGAGTTGAATTAAATAGAAGAAAAGAATAGAATCCAAGAAAAGTAGAATTTTCAAAGAGGCATAATTGGTTAGTTCTCTATAGTTCTTTAAAGATGGTCTATTTTACATTGCAACTTTGTAGCTTTGAGGAGGCAAGGACCCCACCAATACCAGACATCACTTTTCAACAGCACTTCAGTATTGGATAGCTACATCTGTTGCTTTCACCCCAGTGTTTTTTATTTAGTACTATTTGACAGGATCCTAAGTGTTAATGTAACCAGTTTAGAACTTTGATTCATTTAGGTTGGATTTTTCCTGGTCAGAACAAAATTATTTATAATGGCTTTGACTAGTAATTGACTAAGTGTTAAATAACTACTTTGGAAGTTAACACATTTGCCTGATAAGTGTTTTGGGAATAATACATT
This sequence comes from Aplodontia rufa, assembly GCA_004027875.1. Classification (NCBI taxonomy): domain Eukaryota; kingdom Metazoa; phylum Chordata; class Mammalia; order Rodentia; family Aplodontiidae; genus Aplodontia; species Aplodontia rufa. The sequence continues at coordinate 8,955 of PVKS010009546.1, read as the reverse complement.
CATAAGTCGAATCTGACTTTAATATATTTTTTGACCTCTATGTGTGTAGTGAGTGTTTTAATGTTTTAGTCTTGTTTGGGGGGAAAAATCAAAGTTAAAATTACATTTTAAAAAGCCTTTCATAAATTAGCCTCTGCAGCATTAGAATTAAGTTAAAATTCTTGTGTTCTACATAAGAATTTGAAAGCATTCAAATTACTTTGTAAAGTTTAAGTGGCCTCTGTAAATTGGTTTTTATATTCTAATTGTCTAATGATCACTGAGGTTTTTTTTTTTTGTTTGTTTGTTTTTTGATATTGGGGATTGAACCCAGGCCAGGGCCTTGAGCATGCTATGCAAGTGCTCTAGCATGGAGCTACATTCCCCAGCCCTATACATCTCTGAATCTTTTAAAAAACAATTTTCTGACTTGTTTTTTTTTTTTTCCCAGAAGTTAGTATGGCTCCATACATATTAAATTATTGTATGTAAATTTTCATATATTTCTCCTTTTTTCCTTTCTTCCCATCTGTAGAATGAATGATCCTGTTTCTGTAATTCCTCCTTCAGTTTTCATTCTGTTCTTATCTCTACCATTTTTTTCCTGCCCTCTTTCTCCCATTCACTTTGTTCTGCTTTGCTTGTCTTTTCTTAGAGACTGTTTAGTTCTAAACCTTTTTAGCCAACCTATTCTCTTGTCTTAGCCTGAGTTTTTGGTCAGATGTTGCCTTTGCACCTCTCAACCTGCTTCAGCTCTCGTTTATTATTTGATTCTTTGTCTTTCATTTTGGATAGTTGTTCCACATTGCTCTGTTGCTTCTGGGTATTTTTAGAGAGATATAATTTCATTTACTCTGCTTCATATGGTATGTAAAGAGAAGAAATAAAAGCAACCATTGAAGGATTAATAACTATGGCCCTTTAAAAAAGAATAAGGTAATGCAACTGACATCAAAAAGTGTTCCCAGCTCAGAGTAAATAGGTATAGACATTCAAGGTTGCTATGAATATGGGGAAAATATCATTTTTTTCATTTTTAAACTTATTTTTAATTTTCAAAAGATGCAGGCAACATTAATGTAGCCATAATATCATTGGAAAGTTCTGAATAAATTTTCTTAGTTAGGATACCTATTATTAAACAACTTATTTTTATTTTTCTATTTGATCTTTGCTATTTTATGTACAGCAGCTTCCTCTTTTTCTAAAATATGTTATGAAAAAGGCCAATCCATTATAAGCAAATAAGTTATCACAGTTTCTTCTGTTAAAGAAGCTAGCAGTCCTACTTTAATCTCTGCTATTTTTCAAATTATTTCACACAATTTGATTAGTGTTTCATCGATAGACTGTATTATTTTCATTTATATTTTTGTAATGCTCCCTAATTGTAATGAATCAATGCAACTTATTGTTAATCTTTAAAATTATCAACTATGCATATGATAGGATAAAATAGGCTTAGAAATAATATAAAATCATTACTGAAGAAATGGGATAAAAAACCCAAATTAATCAGTTTTTTTTGATAAAATGTTATTTAGAATTTCTTCACTTTTTCAATAATTGTGTATCTACTGACTTTAATTTTGAGGTTTAAGTTTTTTTTTCTGTTGTAGTAAATGTAAATACAATAGTTTTTTAAAAAATTAAAGTTAGAAGTACTTTGTCCTATACCATTTCTTCCCTCACTCCTGAAACTTGCCTAGTTCATTTATATCAATTGTAACCTTTTAGGGGTCTGTATAGAAATAAAAACTTAGGGATGGTAGGTGGTATAATTGAAATGTAGATCATAATCTGTTCTTTGTTTGTTTTACCAAATTAGGGATTCTGAGGATACATTTTGAATATTTGTGCATGTTTAGCATTTTGTCCTTTTGTTAGAAATCTCTCAGTGTGACTTCTTTTTAATAGAATGTGTCTAGAATTGTGGGCCAATCACTCTTGAAAAGTATTAAGCTAGTTAAACATACTGGTCAGACCCATAGAAGGAAACCTACAGGTTTATTAGCACTCCTTAGCCTGAAAGCACAGCATACCCTTTTAGGTTGCACAGCAACAGACTCCTAGCAACCATAATAGATTGAATTTCTAAGAGTGACCAGGCCGGATGTAATAATAAAGCAAGAGGTACAAACAGTTGTCATGGTTTTCTTTTCACAGTAAGCTAGTTTGATTTGGGGACTCTTAGCTTTTAAAAAATGGGCAAACTTCTTTATAAAACTACTGTTTGTGCATAGGACTTCTGGTATTAAAATAGAAATAATAGTACCAAATTTAAAGTGCCACTGGTTAATAATATGTTCAAAATTAAAATGCAACAACAACTTAAAACAATTATTACTTTTAACAGTATCATGAACTTAAAATTGAATTGTAGAAAAACTCATAATGTGCTTCTAAAACATTAAATTGTGCTTCTTTTTTAAAGATCCTCTATGTTTGTTTTGCTACAATTCCTTATAGTTTTATATATGTGATTTAATTGAATATTCCTAAAAATGATGATAAAAGCCTTTTAAAATTTATCTAAGAAAACTGGCTATGTGAAGTATATATACATTTTTTTGACCTAATAACTAATAGAGCAGAGAAGTCATAAATGAAGAAAAACTAAAGTAGCAAGATATACAAGGTGTAACATGGTGCTATAATTTGGTAAGCGTTTTTCTTTTGTAGCCATTAGTATGTGTTTGCTATTGTAGCCCAGAAAAGGAGGTTAATTCAGATACATTCACAAAGTGAAACAGGATGTTTCCATCAAAAGAAACAGATCCTCATATAACTGCTAGAATTGGGAGTGGAACCACAGCCTTTGCCAGCAGTAAACTATAAATATACACACATGCTAATACCCTTGATTTGTTCATCTTTTGTGTCAGCATTTCAAAAAGATTGTTAAAGTGGCAGTTATAGTAAAGGCTGGCAATTACAGTAAAGAGCAGAAATGAGGTATTTGTGACCTATTATATTTCATTAAAAGACTTCCTTATTAAAATGGTACTGCTTACTCTGATTACTTGACAGCTACCCTAAACAGATCAGAAAATACACAGCTTCAACTAAAGGTAAAATCAACCTATTCAGCAAGCTCATGGCATGGAACAAGTAAATGGTATAGTATAAGCTCATTTTAAAACAAATTTGTTTTGGGTAGGGATGTTTATTAGTGATTAAGTGGAATTTTTCCTTTATATTCCTATAATAATAACTTACCCACGATGGCATTTTCCCACTGAGATCTTAATACACCTACCTAATATCACACTAGCTTCCTACTAGAGGATCTGTTATGAGACATCATAGATCCAAAGTTCACTGTGAATTCACCAAGTCTCCCCCTACCTCCGCCCAATAAATGCTGAAATATTTTTCAATTTCAATTGCTTCATCTTTAGCAAGCATAACTCAAAAGTTTGGTAGTTTTACCTCTTGGTTACTAATTTCTGAAATATTTTTTAATGTTCGTTCCCTCTAAGTAACCCATTAGTGCCACAAGGATTTTAATGCTTGAAACTTACCATCAGTCTCGTAAAGATGTGTCTACTTTTCTGAAAAAACTTTCGTTATGTGTCTCCTGTTCAATGATGTTTCTGCTTGCTTTGTTATATAGTTACTGTATAGCACTCCATAGAACAGACCTACTTATCAATTCTGTGTTGTAGTTTAGCAATTAAATAACCTGATTTGCTATGCATTCTAATGATTCATGAGTTTTTCCTTTTCTTCTACATCATGAAGTATAGAATGTATACTGCAGGTCAGTCTATTGAGTTTATTTATTTATTTTTTCTTCTTAGTATGAGAATTGAACCCAGGGGCACTTAACCACTGAGTGACATCTCCAGCCCTTTTTCTATTATTTTGAGACAGGGTCTCGGTGAATTGCTTAGGGCTTTGCTAAATTGCTGAGGCTGGCTTTGAATTTGTGATCCTTCTGTGCTGCCTCAGCTTCTGAGTCACTGGGATTACAGGCATGTACCACTGTGCCCAACAAGTCTTTTGAGTATTAATATTTCACTGTTAAAGACACAGATTCAGTATGAAATGGATTTGTGGAAAATTACCTCCCTCAACTAAGGTTGAGTATGGATTTTTGTAGAATCAAGAGTATAAATACAAAGATACTGTAGTTCTTTTGTGGAAGTGTAAAATTTTTGGAGATCAGAACTATGCTATACAAGAAAAATATGCCAATTCCATTTCCACAGATAGTTAATGGCATGTTTTTATCTTAAAAATATAGAATTGATGTATGTTGCAAAATGTATGCTGGCTTGCAGAATTACTGGGAACAAAAGTGACTTCTAGTCTTTTGAATAAGATCTGAATTCAAATCCTGGTTTGTCATTTGCTAGCTAATTATGCTAACTCAGTTTCTTAACTACTTTGGTCTCAGATTTTTAATATTCTCAAGAGGGTTATAAAACGAAAGAGAAAAGGTAAAATGAGATGAGTATAGTTAGGGTTTAATGTGAATTAATGGACTGGCAGCTAGTATTGTCATTTTCATTTTTTTGACTCAGTCCTTGTGTAGGATGTGGGGAGGGTTTTATAGGAGAGTAGCAGCTAAAAATAGTAACATGGAACTGGACAATGAAAATAATAAATATTGCTTTCAAATAGATGTTATGCACTATGTACAAAATAATTTTCTATACTGATCAGTGGGAGTCAATATGTATAAAGTGACCCTGCTTTTGTTCAGAGATTCAGATCCTGGGCCAGGGTCTTTGAAGATTACAGAAGCAGGAAAATACACATTAAAAGGTGAACCACTTTCCAGCACAAAGGGTAGAATTTGAAGAGCGGAACATTTTGTTGTTTTAGTAAATATGTATAGTAAGACTTAACCTTCTTTTCAAAAAAATTTTATTTAAAAATTTGTAACATGGGGTTGGAGTGGTGGCTCACCAGTTACAGTGCTTGCCTTGTGTGTGTGAGCATGTGGGTTTGAACCCCAGCACCACGTATACAATGAAGTATTGGGGCAATGAAAGTCACATGATAAAAAAAAGAAAAAATTGATTCTTTCTGTCACTGCCCCCCTTAAAAAAAACAACATTGTAACAGCAGAAGTGACTAAATTGTCCAGGTTTGTGTTAGTACGTTCCATTGATGATATAATAGAACTGAAAATGATTACAGTTTCTGTTCATAAGTAAGGTAACTGTAGGATCACATAAAAATCTGATTACTGTTTGTATTCTTTGGCCTATTCCTTAAAAAATGTTCAACATGCTTATCACTGATTTATAAAAATATAGTTTATATCTTAATATATTTCATTGTTGCCAAAGTGATGGTGAAGGCATTTGATTTAATAAGAAGATAATATGTGCAAAAGAATATAAAAATATTGAAATAATAGTGTAGCTAAGGAGATCAGACTGGTTCAAGCAATGCCTATTCTGTTTCATTTCTCTGAAAAGGGTAATTCTAGCCTAAGCTTAAGGAAAGGAAAACGTACAGAACTTCCTTAACAATGCTTAGATATTTTATAAGTGAAAGAGTATCAGGCTAAAGCAATACTTTCAGAGCCAGGGGAAAAAGCACTTATTGTTACACAGGTACCGTGTCAGATAAAATCACTACTTAGTGTGGTTTCTGCAAATTTTAAATTAATGATTTTTTTCTTGAGTACAACTTATGTGCTTAATTATTAAACTATTTAATGAATTTTTAAGGAAACATTGCCAAAACATTAAATTCTTAAATTTCAAAATTAAAATAATTACATTGATAGCAGCCATTTATGATATCAGTGAATATATGACTATTTTTCATCTTGTATGGTATAATTTTGTCCACTTACATAAATGAAGAAGACAACTGTACTTTTTATGCATAATTGAGTAATGTGTCCAGTTTAGTGAAGATTCAGGCCTTAGATTTGTAAATTTTCTCATTGCATAGAATTTTCTCTCTTAAAATTGGAAAATCACTTACTTTGTAATCTACTTATTTCTTTGACATTCTTAGCACTTTGGTTGAATTGGGGGAATATTGTATGTATACATAAACATTCATATACAGCTATGTGAAAGTGCATGCTACACATACGAAAAAGAATGGACTTTTCAGTGCATTCTAAAGTTAGAATTCTTCATTTTGAGATAATTGCTATGTGAGAAAAAACTAATTGAACTACCAAACTATTTAAAACTCATTCTTAGTAAGGGCTTTGTAGCCCAAAATCTTTCATGCAAAATGGGATAGTATTATTTTAAATTAATGACTGGATACTATATTTCTCCTTTTTATTTTCTAATAATACCATGTTATGATAGATACAAGTTATGTTTTGCTGAAACCTTTCTACAAGCTTGAGAATCAGAGTTGCTCATCTCATCTTAACTGTGATTGATTCATATTACCAGTTTGAAACTACCTTTCTGGGAGTATTTATGCCGTGGAAGTGAGCAGAAACTACAAATTTGGCTTTTTGATGTTGGGGAGGGAAAGGGATGAGAGCTAGTTGTTGAAAATATAACAGTGTGTGAACAGATACAAAACATGGGAAGAGAAGTTCTTTAGAAACTAAAACTGTTTATAAAAGAACTGCTGTTACTGTACTATGCAAACTTTACACCAAAGTTTACAGCAATATTTGATCAGGGCAGGATTTTCTGCTAGATACTTTGCTGTTTTACCTGTCTTCACTATAATGCCTTCCAACAGATTTAACTCCATAAAATGATTTGAAGTCAAAAGACAAGCAGTATCTTCTGTTCTTTTCACCATACTAAATACATAGCTTAATTATTGATTGGTTTGGGATTATCAATCAGTAATATGGAGATATAGAGAAATTGGAAACAATTCTGAGTTTGAATAGTTAGAAAAATGTTCAGGGATGAGGTATACCATAGGATGGTTTTAAATGTTGTTTTGGTATGTTGGTTGTGAAGAAGGGGTTATGCATATGATGGGGAAGAGGCAAATATAATTTTGGTGTAGAGTTTGAAGAATTTTTTGAGAAATAGTGAAGTGGAAAGGGAGACTTAACTGGTAAGAGTATAAACTATATATATATATATTTTTTTTTTTTTTTTTAAAGAGGTGACAGTGAGAAAGAGAGAGAGAGAAGCAATCTTTATTTAGTTTTTCATATGACTTTCATTCCTGGGACACTTTGTTGTATACATGGTGCTGTGGTTTGAACTTTGCGTACCTTGCATGCCAGGCAAGTGCCGTAATGCTGAGCCACTGCTCTGGCCCCTAAACTATATATTTTAAACTATATTTTTTCCTTTTGAATTTGAAGAGGAAAGTGGCTCTTTAGGAAGACTAATCTGGCAGCTCTGTGTAGGATAGATTGACAGCAAGTGGGACTGAACTCAGGTAAGCCTCTCAATCATCTGGAAGGAAGTATAGAGTGATGAATTTGGGGTATTAATTCAGAAAGACCTTGGTTTGGAATCCTGTTACACTTTCTTTCAATTTATAGATAAGATGTGGGTAATAACTATCAGCAGAGTTGTATTGAAGAGTGTGAAAGAGACCAGCATAGGCTAGATTCCTGTATAATGCTAGGTGTTTTAGTGAATGTATTATCAATGTAATTAGTACTACTACTACTACTATTACTACTACTACTACTACTACTACTACTACTACTACTTCTTCTACTGCTTCTGATGTTTCTATTATAATCACTATTATTTTTTTGGGTTATAATGAAGACTAGGGATGGGGAACCAACAATAGAAATAAGATATGGGAAACAAACTCATCCCTAACACCAATCGGAGTAAGAATACAAATGGAAGTTCACTAATTACATTTATACATAACTGAATGCTGAAAATCAGCTCAGAAACTGTTAAGTGAAGTATACTTTAATCTCCCAACTTGACCAATGTAGCTTTATAATGAGATTGATGGTCACTTAGCATTCCCAGGTTTTTCAGGTCTTCTCTGGAACACAGTGGCTAAGGGACAACTGGCACTCTCTACCTTTTTCCTGTCTTGGACTCTGCCTCCTTTTCCCCATATCCTAGGTTTCTTGCCATAGCATGCCCACATGCCCATCCCTGAAGCAGCCTTGCCTCATCCCTTGCAACCTACTTCTTGATAGCCCCATGGGCCTAGAGATGAGAGTCTGCTGATGTAGAGTTTACAGGAGTCTGCATGGCCCTGGGTTGAGCAGACTGGTGTTATGATGAGGGACCTGGTCAGAGGGCCCATAGCAGGTTCTTCAAAGTATATGGCCTAGGGCAGTGGCCTTTCTTGCCTGCTCTCAGGGTGATCCTGGGTATGACCATTTGACCTGGTGACAAATCAGTAGAAATTTTTATTATTTGTGGTATCTGATAAAATGAGAATAAAAAATCATTGGATTCAGTGAGATTGTAGAGTCACCAAGAAGGTCAGGAAGGTCAGTATTTGGGAGCAGGTAGAACAGGAAATAGCATGTTTTGTTCACCATTTTATTGATATTCCAACGTCTAGACCCTTCTTAACACATTGCCAAGTACATTGTAGTGACTCAATAAATTTTTTTAAACTTGTATTTGATAAACATGCTCTTACAACTAGGAGGGGTTCATCATCAAAAAACAATCAGGAACAAAAGTGTAATGACAGCAAGCCAATATTGGTGCCAGACCATTGTTTCTCCCCTTTGAGTTCCCCATGGTTCCATGTTTCACTTTACTTAAGACCCGAGTTAATTGGACTTCTCGTGGAAGTCAGAGGTTCCCCTCAGATTAGATTCACCCATACTACCTCCCTCTGGTCACCTTGATGTCCTTCCTATTCCCTTCCCCCCGTCCTTTTCTCCCTCCCTGCATCCCCCAGGAATCTTAGCACAGTTCCCCATGATCATGTAAGAATTCATACATGATGAGATAATTATTAGGTTAGCCATCTAATGTACTGATTCTGCTTATATTCTAGCATCCACAAATGAGAGAAAACATTCAGCACTTGAGTCTCTGAGTTTGGGATACTTCACTTAGCAAAATTTTT
>PVKS010009545.1:0-63646 GCA_004027875.1 Aplodontia rufa | reverse complement strand
TTTTGGGAGGAAGAGGGTACTGGGAATTAAATCTGGGGGCACATTACCACCGAGCTACAAGCCCAGTCCTTTTTATTTTTTGAGACAAGGTCATACTAAGTTGCCCAGGTTGGTCAGAAACTTGCAATCCTCCTGCCTCGGCCTCCCAGATCACTGAGATTATAGGTATGCTCTACTATGATCAGGGACTAAGTGGTTCTGTACAGGGTTAAGACCCTTAGAAAATCTGATCTGACTTCAGCTATGTTTACCATTCAGATGCCTAAAAGAGGGTTGGGAACAAATATCAAGTAGTATCACCTGAAACTTTCACCTCCACTTAGAATTACTAATTAATGTTCGGTTAGGTGATGTAAAAGACATTTTGGTCAATAACATATCACATATACGATGGTGGTCCCAAAAGATTACAAGCTGTAGTGATGTCACCGCCATCTTGTTTGTATGGAAGTACACCTTGTGATGTTTGCATAATGATACAATTATCCTAACAAGGGTGCATTTTTTCAGACTAAACCTCATTAAACAATGTATGCCTGTAATTAAGAGGCTATACTGAACAAGTACATGGAATATAGACAGACTATAAAGTGGAGTATAAACCACTCTGAAAGCCAATGACCACAAATGAGCAGTGTCCACAGGCAGGCTGTCCGGAGGAGAGTGTGGTAGAAGTCAACAATCAGAAAGAGAGAGACCTTCCTCCTCTACCTTTTTTTCCTTTCCAGAAAGAGGGGACAGTGAGAGAGAGAAGCAATTTTTAATTTAGTCTTTCATGTGGCTTTCATTCATCAAACAGTTTGTTGTGTATGTGGTGCTGGGCTTTGAACTCACGTACTCACGCATGCCAGTCAAGTGCCGTAACCGCCGAGCTACCACTCCAGCCCCTCTCCTCTACCTTTATCCTGCTCAGAGACATCTCAGGTTTTCAGGAGATGGCCCAGTAGAGGCCACACACAGCTGATTTTAAGTCAAACAACTGCTTTTTGATCTGACCTGAATAGAATGGCTATAAATAACACAAAACCAAGTTCCTCCTGGAAATTGAAATATACCAGAGATTCACTAAAATCCATACACTGCAGCTCCCTCCACATCCATTCACAGGTTGTGTGTGGTTAACAAGTGGGAGAGGAGGGTCCCTTTGTCTTGTTCCAGTTTTCTCAGGGCTGAAGAGCCCTTTCCCAGACAGGGAGGCAGCTCAGAAGCCCTTGAAGAATCAGAGGTGGCCTGCAGCCCAGGCCTAGGCAACTGCTGCCCCAGGCCCATTCTCGTGGGTCCAGCATGGGGAGAAACGAGAGGGACCCTGGCAGAAAGCCCAGAGCTGTGAAGGCGGGCGAGCTGCATAAATACTGCGCTGTCACCATCCGGTCTCCCAGGCCTTTGCTTAATGGGGGTGACAGAACGAGGAGATAATAGGGTTGTGACTGGGGAGTTGTGTTCGCTCTGGCCAATCTGTTATTTCATTTCTGTGTTTTTGAACAAGTGCCCAGAGGCAAGGGCAATGGCTGCAGTTGGCTGAGAAGTAAATTACTGAATAAATTCTACCACCAACAAGAGGCAAAGGCTGCTGCTTTTTTCTTTTTGAGGAGCTGAGAGGGGAGAAGATTTGAAAAAGTATGGGGAAGGAAAGCCTGTGTACATCCGATATACAATTAAGGCAGCTTACGAAGTTTCTTTCTAGAGCTTTTTTGTTCCACAAGTTCTGAACTACAATCTGATACTCTAAACTTGGGAACTGTGCTTATTTCTAGAAAAATTATATGGTAAGTAAAACTCTATTCTTGAAATACTTCTGTTATCTATTAGGTACTTCAAAAAGAAAGAATGAAAGAATATAGTGTGCAAAACAGTTCTTGGGTCTTATTTCATGTTATATTACAGTAAAGTGTAGTCAAAAATGAAACAATCGGGGGCTGGAGCGGTGGCTTGGCGGTTACGGTACTTGCCTGGCAGGCACAAGTACACGGGTTCAAAACCCAGCACCCACGAACACAACTAAGTATCGGAGCAACAAAAGCCATGTGAAAAACTCAATAAAAATTGATCCTCTCTCTCACTGCTCTTGTCTCTTTTTAAAAAAAGAAACAATCATTAAATCACCAGAAGAAAAAATACATTCATATACACCAGATATAAACATATGTGCATGTACATGCATGTGTGTATATATGCACATAAATATGTGTATGTCTCCCTGTCTATGTATGTATATTTGTGTGTGTATTTATGTAATTTTTGTGCCAAATATTCCCCTAGATTATAGCTTGAATGGTGACAGGGAGGGAAACTACTAAATAAGCCATTCCAGAGACTTGTGGGGAATGGCAGGCTTCATTATTGTGACCTTCACTTGGTACTAAACCAGTTTGGACGCTACAGGAAGAACAAATGACACATATGAGCTCTCAACATTTTCATATATTTTCTGTCTCAACCTTCCACTCGCATTGTGAGATGTCAATCCAAGGGGCAGCAACCTTCATGCATGTGTGGTTTAGGACCACAGATGCTTATAAAGGGCACCACCACATTTAACGAGCCAGGCTCTGGGTCTCTTTCCAGGTAACAATGAACTTGGATACTGAGCCTGTCAGCGTGAGGATATCCTTGGCTTGGACTCTCCCGGGAAGATGATTCTAAACAACCACAGCTTGTGTGGCTTGCTTGTTTGTGTGGAGCTGACCAGCAGCTAGGAGGTGCCTTGGTAACATCTGAAGAGTGCACCTCAGCCTCAACGCTAGTGTTCCTCACATTGCTCAGAATTCATTAAAAGCCCCAAGTCCAGGCTGATGCTATCTAGAAGGATCTTTCCCTAGAGATCCAACCTCAGCCCGATCTTTTTTTGCTCTGCCTTAAGATGGGAACACGGATTTTAGTTTGTGTTAGGAAGGTTTTAAAAGTACATATTTACATTTCAAGATAAATCAAAGAAATCCCATCATAAATGAGATGCAGGAAATCTTGTACTTTCAGTAATCAGTCCATCCAAGAAGATAAACAAATGGAATTTAAAAACAAAGCTGATATTTGAGTTCTGATTACGCTCCGAGTTCTGTGCTAAGTGTGTTATAATGAGTCTCTCATTTTATCATCAAAACAATCTGGGACTGGAGTGGTGGCTCGGCGGTTAAGGCACTTGCCCAGCATGCACGAGTACACGAGTTGAAACCCCACCACCCAGGTACACAATGAAGTCTCGGAGCAAGGAAGGCCACATGAAAAGCTAAATAAAAATCATTTCTCTCTCTCTCTCTCACTGTCCCTCTCTCTTTAAAAAAAAATTCCATAACATGTTTGTTTAGATGAGAATACAGAGGAACACCTAAATTACCCAATTCAACATGGTAGGAAGGGGCAAAGGTAGGATTCAGAGCCAGAATGACTGGTTCTGACATCCAAATGCCACTTTAATATAAAACCTTGTCGTCCAAATAGTTTATTTTTTGGACTGTGTGATATTACCAAACCATGCATCAGAGGAGAATTTTATAAGGTAGAACAAAACACACATGAGGCACACAGAAAAAAAATATATGTACATAAAGCATTAGAACCATTTTGTGAGCGACCTCCGCTATACGTATGTGGGATTATGCTCAACCTTTTACATACTACAAACTGAAGGTGATTCGCTAAGTATTTATGGTGACTTTAAAATGATTTAAGACGAACTTCTTATATTTCAGGAGGATAAACAAGGTTGACAACAATTAACTGTGTATTTTGCAAATAGCTAGTAGAGGGGATTTAAGTGTTCCCAACACAAAGACACTGTAAATGTTTGAGGCGGTGGATATGCTAATTACCCTGATCTGATCATTTTATATATATATATACTGAAATATCTCATTGTACTCCCATAAATAAACACATACATACATGAATTTATGTGTGTGCGTGCGTGTGTAAAGAAATACTATTACATGAGTTCAAGCTTGACTACCTTGCCCAGGGACAATTCTTTCAGAGTGCTCACTCTATAAACCAGGTTATACACTAGGAATTGAGTGCTTACGGAGTTTCTGCCCTTCGGGAACTATTTAGTGAATGAAGTATACACTACAGGAAGCAGTAATACTGTCTTTTTTTAAACATATAATTCCAAATTTTAATCAAGTCAAATTGACCTTTCTTTCCGTTGCATAAATGTACAAGTTTTGTTTATTTCTATTACTAAGTCCCAAATAACTCTAAGAATGCTACCTTACACCCACAAGTGGTCACCAAGGGAAGAAACCCCCCAGTCAGCCAGGGTTCCCTCCTCCACCCTCACAGTCCATCAGCAAGCCCTGGGAAATCTGGCGTCTCAAAAATCCATCAACTCGTTCTCTCCTCTCCATCTTTTTTAGTTTGGGCCTCATCGATTTTTGCCAAGACTTCTGCAATAAACAAGCTTTTCTTTCCCCTATATACAAATGCTTTCATTGACTCTCCTGATTATAATTGAAATATATCTTTCATGTAAAACTTTTTTTTAGATAACAGAAAAAGATATTGGTGGGGGGGAAGAAAGTTACTCATCATCTTACCAGCTAGAAATTACCACTATTAGTGGGCTTTCTCTCCTAGGCTTATGGATCTCTTTCATCCTCACACTAAAATTGGATCCTATTATATCCACTCCTGTAAATGTCTTTTCTCACTTACACAATGTGCCACAGATACCTTTCTAGGTAACAGCCACAGCTCACCCCTGCTGTCAAAGCTTGATGTGCCTGAGCCGACCCTGTTACCGGAGGATGCCCTATGACTCTGGCCTTCTGCGGGACTGAGCATCCTTCCCTGAACCCATGGGATTCCATTCCAACAGGTGGCACGGTGCCAGTGCCCACCCCTCGACTCCCACACTCTCCATGACTACCAGTCAGAGCTACTTTTCCCCTTCTTTTTTAAGAGGGGGAGGGAGGAGGAAGAAAGAGGAAGCGGGGGAATCATTGTTTTATTAAGGCCTTCGTTTCTCTGACATTTAGTTGTGTGTATATGGTGCTGGGGTTTGAACCCATGTACTTGTGCATGCAGGCAAGCGCTGTAACTGCTGAGCCACTGCTCCAGCCCAATCAGAGCCACTTTTGAAGTCAATGTCTTTCCACTACAATCCCAGAGCTGCAGGTGGTAACCTGGGCACCCAGGTGAGGATATCCTGCCTGAATATGACACCAACCCAGAGAAATGCAACACTGATATATGGAAAGAAGACAGACATGCTCCAAGCCCTGAATTCCACTCTGCTACAGTCTCAGTGATAAGAGCCAACAGAGCCTTACGACCAAGCCAATGTGAGGACAGCCTATCTCATTTACCCCATCATAAGACACTTAGGGAAGCTTCAACTTTTGACTACTTAAATCAGTGGATATTGTATATCCCTGCACCTCGGTAGACTCGCAGTAGATTTCCAAACAGTCTCTGTCCCCATATTCCTCCCTTCCTCACAGATCTCTAGACCTGATCCACTCTGTGTGTTGCTTGACGAGGCCTGTTAAAACACTGTTGTGAAATTTGTGAAGAGAACAGTTTCCTGATGAAAATCTTCAACTCCCTCAGAATGATGCAAGGCCCAGGGTAGCTGTCACTCCAGCTTCGTTTCTGACCAAGCTCCCAGTGAAAACTCAGCCCACTTGGGCTGTTTTCTATCTTACCTCACCGGCATGTGTCTCACATGTCTCCCACTCCCTCTCCCAGGAGGTCTCAGCTCACATCACCTCCCAGCTGATGGACTTCCTGACTCCCCAAGCTGCACTAGGCCCCCCTCCTAAGATCTCTGAAACCATGAAGTTAAGAGCCCTTATCATACACCACTGTCTCCCCTGACAGATTGCACACTAAAGACTCTGCCATACTAACGTGCTGGCTTTCCTAGAGCAAGGAGCACAGGAGGCATGGAGTACATATTTTTTAACCAAGTCAATGATGAATGCCTCATTAACTAGTGTGACTTTGCCTCCAGTCTCCGGCTTTTCACACACGTGCTTCAAAACCAAGGCCCATTCTTGGGAATAATCATTAGTCATGGTAGCACGTCACTCTATCCCAGAACTGAGTCCATGCTTGTTTTAGAGTTACTCAATAAATATTTACTGAGTTGATAAATTAACCTACCTATTTACCCAGGCCACAAAATATATATTGGACTGAAAATGAATCAGAGATACAGACTTTTAAAATTCTAGCGTCATAGGACTCTAAACACTGCTTCTTCATTCAAATTTGGCACATTTACTAAGCAGGTAATAACTTAGGAACTAAAGATATACTACTGAACAAGATGGCATGGGGGGTCCCTTTTTGAGCTGGGGAGAGACAATAAAAAACATAATATAGCTCTGCACACAGAAAGAATGTAAACACAATAGAAGTTCAGACCAATACTGAGGCACCTAAAGGTTTTTTTTTTTTTTTTGATGGACAGAGAGAGGATCAACATATAGATTCATTTCACAGAATGAGAAAGCAAAGTGTTAACTGTAGATCCTATGTGATGGGTTTCTAGTACACATTTCTTTCACTTTTTCTGAACATTTGAAAAATGCCATTAAAAACGCTGGGAAAGAATACTAGCTGCCACCATGTTCATAACACTGGCCAATTCACAGAAAAAAATCTCATATCACAGAAAAAAATTCATTGCAAAATGAAGTCACATGACACAAGAAATAATCTGATTTTTTGTAAAGCATATATAGATAATGATATTATGTTTCAAATATTACCTGAACTGATTTTGTTCAAATGGTGACCATGAGAATCTTTTTGAGAGAGAAGGCCAGGATGCAGCCTAGGGAAACTCTAATGTATAGCTGAGCTGAAAAGATGAGTGCCTGAACTGTTGACAGAATGCACACCAGAGTGAATTCCTCAAGTGTCACAAAGCAATTTAGGAGGGAAGGGACTCCTTAGAAGAACATCACTCCCAAGGGCTGAGAGTCAGACAGGAGGAACTGCGAGGAGGATTCTATTACTCACAGATCTGCACTGAAGCAAGAGGTGAGAGAGTCCAAGCAAAAGGCCAAAAAGGCAGTTTGAATCACAAATAGCTCCTTTGCTTGTCATGCCCGGAAGTAAAACTGTGCATGGAAGCTGCTGATCCTTACTTAGCTACCGCCAACAGGCTTACCATTTGCAGGAAGGGGAACCAGATCCTTCTACAATTCCTGTTTGTCAGGCAAAATTTGTGGTCCTTAAGCCACCATTCTGATCTAATTATGCAAATAAAAATAGCTAGGAGCACTGAATCCTGATCTGAATTCAGAGTTAGAATGCCATTATAATGACAAAGAGACAAGCAGTGTGGTTTGAACAAATCCTGATATCCTAACCAAGTATGTTCTACAGAGAGAACAGAGTGAGATGAAGCCACAGGCTTCAGGAAGCCTCTGTAATCTTAAACTTGCACGACAGACACTTTTTACCCTTCCCTGTGTTACTGCACAGACTAAAAACAGGATGGGTATTATCCTTCAATTTAATTTAATTCAATAGATAACTGCATTTTCAATGCCTACCACATGCCCAGCTCTGAGTTTTGGCAATGAATAAAGCACACAGAACCTCAACCATTATACACCTCAGACGCCAGGGGAGAAAAGATAAAAGTGAAACATAAACGCTAGGAGGTAAATAAAGTTAGGGAGAAAAAAAAAAATGTGAGCAGCACAGGAAGCTGGAGGAGAAAGGAGTTCCATTTTAAAAGGAGGATCAAAAGTAAGTCTCAGCAGTCACCTCCGAGTCAAAGACCTGAGCAAGAGATGCAGAAGTCTAAGGGAAGAATGTTCTAGAAGATGCATCAACCAGGGCAAAAGTCTTGGGGTAGAGCGTGTCTGGCCCACGTAAGAAACAGCAAGGAGCCTAGAGAGAAGGGAGAAGTGTAGTAAGAGATGAGGTCATACCACCCAGGGCATTGAGGCCACAAGGGTGACCTGCCTTTCTCTACAACGAGATGCCAGGGGAGCCAAGGGATTTTGAGCAGAGCAGTGCTATGCTTTGAGAAGTGTTTTAATTACCTTTTTTGGGGAAAGAGTCTATTGGGTCTTTATTAACCCAACAAATATTCATTTAACATTAATGACATGCACTTCAGGCACTGAGGACTCGGCACAGATCACAATGGTGGGCCTTTCAAAGTGGGATCTGGGCTGGGTCCTGAGAGAGCCAAAGTAGGAGTGCCTGGCTCTGAGAAGGTTTTCAGCGGAGTGACGTCTCTCTGGAGGAAGAGCTGACCTGGGGTGTGTGTGTGTGTATGTGCTGGGGAAGGTGGGTGATGGGGCTTCCAGGCAAAGCAACAGCACAAGCAGCTGCTTGGCAGTCAGAGAGAAGCTGGCATCGTAGAAGGAACTCAAAAGCCAAGAGGAGAGGGGCTGGAGTCGTGGCTCAGAGATTGGAGTGCTTGCCTGGCATGCGTGATCACCCAGACGTGAATCCCAGTACCACATACGCAACTAAGTGTTGGAGAAACAAAGGCCAGCAGGAGCCAGATGGTGTAGGAATCAGGACAGGAGTTTAGACTTAGGAAGTGATATAGACAAGTACTCACAAAGCCTCTTTGCAGGTTCCTATGCTGTCCCAAGACTCTCATTTCATGAGAAGATGCGAGAGGAGCCTTTCAGTCCCTGTCAAGATGCTCCCGGGAAGGTGACTAGATTGTTCTGTGTTAACAGGGTTTCAGTGAGTTCCAGCTCTGGTCATGCATTAGAGTTGTAGGTGAGTTATGTTCTGGGAGCCTCCTCATTCCTCGTCTGTATTCTGGGAGTGACAGTCCTTGTACCCTCTTGCTCATGGGGGACATTTAGAGGGAACAGTAAGAGAACACAAGATCTCCATAGCCTTGAGCACTAGGACATTTGTCACTATAATATGTTGCTTACTTCACGCTGAACAACCACAAGTCCTTAATCTCAGCAGGGAAGATTCGGTCATTCTATAATTGTAGCTTCAGTCCTGCTGAAGTTTGCTGGTCCAAAAAAACTGAAACCAAAGACGAGGCTACCTGCTGATTTCAGAGGACCAGAGGAGTGGTTGCTGGGCAGTGAAATGGAGAGCTAGAAAGTACCCTGCTGTCTGCAGCCAAAGAGAATTCACTTCCCACTACAGAGGAAAAAGGGTGCAGACAGTCTCCAGAGAAAGAGTCTCTTTAAAAAATGGCTAATTCTGGTAGACTGGGACATGTGAGGTGGCACAGGCCAGACTTCCAAGTTCATCAACTCAAGCTTCTGTCCATCACCTCATCTTAGTTACTTGATTCTCAGTGTGGTACAGGGCAGCTATTCTCAAAGTGTGGTCCCAGGACTAGTAGCATCAACATCACCCAGAACTTGTGCAGAATTCAAACAACCTGTTTTAATAAGCTCTTCAGGTAATTTTAATGTGCACTCCAATTTTGGAGCCACTAGCAGAAGGATAAGAGGATGACTGAATTGTAAGAGTGCTGGGTTCACAATCCCAGCTTTGTGACATACCATCTAAGGCAGGTTACTTTCAACCTCTGACAGTTAGCTTGAGTAACAGCTATGAGATGGGATTAACTGTGTGAATCACGGGCACCAAGAAGGCAGATAGTAACAAGTGATGTGACCTTCTTATGGTTCCTCTCTCCCACCAGCCCTGAGGACTGACACTTACTCAATTGGCTCTGTACTTACAGACGTTGAATAAGAACAGTACGGACATTTTCTCCAACACCTGACCCTAGAGTCCTTAAAGGAGAAAGAACACTAGAAATGAAAAGTATCATCAGCTGAAGAGGCACAGCTTGGGTAAGTGGATGGTGTGTTCTGTAATCCCAGGGAGATCACCCCATGAGTCATTCACTCTTCTGTCTTGTCTTTTTTTTTTTTTTTTTTTTTTTTTAAGAAATTTATTTGTTGAACAGTCAAACATGCTTCCAACAAAACAATATATTTATATTCTTAAAATTAGATTTACCCGCTAGAGCCCCCCCCCCCAAATTACCCATCCTTGTCCCTCCCTCTTTCCCAATACATCTCTACGAATGCCTTAGGTTGTATGTCACTACACCTTTTCAGGGTTTAATACATGAGAGCTGACCTCCTTTCACAATGGCCAGGGTCTGGTTCCAGCCTCCACAGATGAGTGAAGACATTCGACCCTTGGTTCTCTGGGTTATGCTGAATTCACTCAGCATGATTTCTTCCATAGCCATCCATTTACCTTCAAAGGCTGCAATATCACTGTTTCTAATTGCTGAGTAGAACTCCATGGTATATATGTACCACAGTTTTTGGATCCATTCATCCAGCGAGCTGCCCTGTCTTCTTTTCCAGTAACTTTGTCCAGGGAACGTTTTTATCAGCTGTCCTTATTTCATCTCTTCCTCAACATACCTTTCCGCTGTAGCCTACACCATCTCCCTGTGAACCAGGGTCCTCTCACTGTCCTGCTTTGCTACAGGATGAGGAGGAAATTCCCATCATGCAGGCCATTATGCTAGAAAACTGGGATGAGCTGGTCATCCCGTACTTGGAGCCAACACTTTAAGAAACACTCCCAGAATTGAGTGACAGCACAGGTAGCATGCACCCTACCTCTACACTCAACTTTTCTCTGCTAGATTCAACTGGGTCTGTAACTTCTCAAATAGAGATTTAATCAGGCTATCTCTGTGTGTACCTCCTGATTGTTCTGAAAGTAGACTTCTGGAGAGCAGAGACTTAGGGATCCTGTGCGCGTCAAGAGACACATATGGAGCTGAGCAAAGTCAACAGCTAAGACTGAAACATAGTTTTTTCTTTTTAAATTAAGAAATGTAGTTATTGTGCAACCAAAATGCATATAAAGTAACAATATGATATGCATATATTGTTGAATCAGAATTACCCCCAAGATCCCTCCCTATGAGTCCCTGAAACATGGTTTAAATTCACTCTCATAAGGAAAAGAAAATACTTAGGCTGTCTCCTCTTAAGCCCCTACATGGATTTGGGAAGGATGGGGTGGTTAAAAAAAAAAAAAAAACCCTCAAAGGAATTGAGCGTGAAACAGGAAGGCTCTAAATTATTCGCTCCAGATTCCATAGCTCCCTGCTACAGCTCCCTGTTTTTTTCTGCCCCAAATTTCCACATGTACCAAGAAATGCTGAACATTCTGCAGTCTGGACTACAGCACAAAATGTGAGCACCCAGGAGGAGAATTTTCCAGTGTCTTTATGTTATGAATGATGGTCAAAGCATTGCAGATACTCAACAAGTAAAATGCTCTGATTCTGATTTTGCTTAGGGAATAAGGAAGTCCTCCAAGCAGAGATTCGAGCACAAGCTCTGAGCAGCCCCCTTTTAAAAGGGCACCGAGACTTTGCAGGATGTACAAATAAGGCCTGAGCTGAAGCCTGCCAGAGACCAGGGCTGTGCGAGCTCATAAAAGCTGCTATGGCTACTTTCAGCCAGTCTCCAGGGAAAAACAGGATTTTTACCCTGGACAATGTTTTTACATAAGCCAGATGAGGCTGTGAAAGTGGGTGTCATGCAGATAATTAGAGCTAGCCAATTACAGGGTAATGCACAGTGGAAGTTATCAATTTTAGAGCCTTATTTTTTTCTTTTAAGTGATATGGGCAAATGCCTTCTCTATTTTATTCTTCTGTGTGGGCAGATATTTTTGTTGTTTTTTATTGAGGTATAAGATGTGGTTTTTGAGACCATAGAAAAAGAAAAGATATTGCCTTCAAGAGCTGGGCTGGAGCGGTGGCTTGGCAGTTAGAGTGCTTGCCCGGCATGTGCGAGTACACGAGTTCAAACCCCAGCACCCACGTACACAACTAAGTGTTGGAGCAGCGAAAGCCATGTGAAATATTCAATAAAAAAAATTGATTCTGTCTCTCTCTCTCACCGTCCTTCTCTCTTTAAAAAAAAAAAAAAAAAAAAAAAAAAGAGTCAGGCTGGAGCAGTGGCTCAGTGGCAGATTGGTTGCCTGGCATGTGCAAGGACCCAGGTTCAAACCCCAGAGCCCATACACAGATAAGTGTTGCAAAAAGAAAAATCAGACAAAAAGATAAATAAAATTGACTCTCTCTCAAAAAAACAAAGACATACAAAAAACAAAAAAAAAAACAAGTAGTATTTGCAGAAGTCTAAAGGCAGAGATAGAAATAATACCTCGACATAGATCCAACCCACGTACCTGGCAAGCACAGAAAAAGCCACATTGATCCTCTACCAAAGATAATACAATATTCCAAAATAAATACAGATTAGGAGATAGCCACTCAATGGATTTTAAAACAGTGCTAGAAATGGTTTTTGAATCTGAGTGGAATACTGAAACAGAACATGATACATTAAGTGGAAAAATGGACACAAAATTTTAGTATATTACAACAAATAAAATGTAAAATATATAATATAAAAAATACATGTGGAAAACAGTAATGGTTATACTATGCTGGGGAGCTACTTTCAGCAGGGACAGCATTCCTCATTTTTATAATATGGTTGTTCTTTCTATATTTGATTGGAAAGATGGAGGCAATCAATGAAATTGTCTTAAAGAAACAAAATTTTGCTCTAGGTATGATTTGAAGGAGGCAGAGTGGAGAGGAATCTGGGTGGTGCCTTCAGAGGGGCCTAGACCCAGGGAGGCATGGGGTGGGGCATGGATGTGGGGTTCAAGGCCAGAGAGCCTAGGGCGGTCAGCACTTGGCTCTGAAGTCTGGACATTGACAGAGGGAAGGCAGCATCCTCCGTGAGGAGGAAGAGCTCAGCCTAAGCTGAGCCTTCCAAGAGCTGGCTCTGGAGCTGTAGGAAGACCCTAGCACCTGGTTTGGAAGCCATGCCAGTGTGTGGACAAGAGATGAAAGCCTACAAAGGGGAACCACAGGACTTACCAGCTTCCTGGAAGAAGCCATCACTCAACAGATCTAGTGAAAAGGTTTAAAGCTCCCTGAACACCTGGTCCCTCTAGAAGCTGCTTAGGAAGGGATCAGGTCTCATTGGCTGACAACCCAAAATGGCCAGCTGCAAACAGAACATGCAGGCAGGGACACTCCAGAGAACCCCTGAGATATGGAGTAAAATGATACAGAAAAACAAGGCTTTATGATGGCTGAAACCCCATCAACTTAGCAAGAAATTGGAGAAGAAACAGAAGACTTCAAAAAAGAAACACCATCAATATTTTTAAGAGGCAAACACGTTTCGGTCTAGTGTGTTTCACTTCTCTGCTCCTAAAGATGCGGCACCAACGTGTGTTTTTCTTTCTCCTGGGCTTGGCTCCCTGCACTGCACACATGCAAGAACACAGCCAAGGCTCCTCAGAGAGACGGACTTAAGACTTGATTCTCCAAGTGTGACAATCTTTCTGTGGTCTCTAATTTTTTCATCACGTATCCCAACAGTAGATAACATTAAGCAGATGAGAGTTTCAATATACTGCAATATATATACCTATTTATACATCAATTATATGATTACCATCAGCCACATATGAAGCTATAGCCAATGTTTAGAAATCTAGCAAGGCAAGGATATTAAGTTTTGACATTTTTTTTCTTACATCAAATGAACAGTCTTTCCCTTCAGACCACTAAAATAGCCACATTTACCCAGCCAGATGGACTCCACCTGATTTCTTTGTCACAGGAGAAGCAAGGAACTTCTGGCAAGGTTGAAGCGGGGAGGCTCTGGATTGAGGGGTGCAGGAGATACTGCTTTCTATTGCAAATTCTCTAGCCTAGACACAGCTTGACATGAATGTCTGGAACTGCTTCATTTCCCTACTCATTTGCATACCTCCTCTATTCATGACAGCCTCATCCATGGGAAAGTTTTCCATCAACCTGTTACTTGATGGATTCAGCAGCCGCTGATGATGACTCGCTCCACTGTCTCATTAAGAGTTTCAAAACGCTGATTTTCTAATTCTCCATTCCTTTTACATTTATTAGCTCTGATTTCCCCATGATTAACAACTTTTTCTCATCAACCGTTTGATTACCTTCAGTATAATTTGTGCTAGAACAGAAAGGCAGGGGGATCAAAGCTGGATTTTTTTTTCTTCCCTTTTTTAGAGTAATGAGTTGGTATCCTAGCAACTTGCAAAGGTGACCAACTACATTTTGTGGAGTTTTCTTACTTGACACATCATTCTGGACTTTATTATTTTTTTATTTCTTTGATTTCAATTCAGTGTAGTCCATTTTCTTCTGATTCTCAGACTACCCCATTTTTGGATCTCGTGTCCTCCTGATCCCACCCCTGGTCCTTCTTAGCTTCCTTGCTTTGTGGCCTAAGACAACGCACCTCAAACATTCCCAAGCTGAGACCTGAAACAAACCACTTACCCTAGGAGGCAGCAAAAGGTATTTAGGGAATCCCCATCTGAATAGTGCTGGGATATTCACTGCTACTCACTCAGCTACCTTTGATTCTTTCCAAAGAAAAGAATTAGGAAATACTTTCTTTTCAAAGAAATAGTTCATATTGACATCTTTTATTCAAATTGAAGAACATGTGATTTTACTTCAATTCTTTAAGTATTCCCCTTTCGTGTATACTGAAAATCTTGTTCCTACCCCATAACAGCTTCAAATAATAATAACACAAAGATTTACTACTATGAATACATGGTCAAAACACTGCGTGCTTATGGTGCTGGGAGTGGTTGCTGATGTTTTGGCATGGAGGTTCTTTTTTTTTTTTAAAGGCACTGAAATGTGTCAAACTCACCCCTGATTTCTGCTGAATTCCGAGTCATAGGAAATTTATCCCTCTCCCAGATGAACAGAAATTACTCCACGTTTCTGGCTTTTAGTTTAGACAGTGAACTTCTTTCAATTTAATCAACTATACTCCTGAACCCTCCATCCATGCAAAACAAAAACAGGTTTGCCAGGCTCTGAATTCCACCATTCTGAAAGAGAACTCCACCCTTTCTGGAACACCTCTCCATTCACCAGCAAGGAGACAGGGAAAGCCATCTGTTGGATGCCCGGGCATGGCACATCATTCAGGCAGTTTGGGTCATTTTGGACACAGGTAACACCCTATTTCATTTATCGCACAGATCACCTCTTAGGTTGTTGAGTGACTCATCCTGCTCTTTTAAAGTCAAACTTCAGGCTAACTGTAGTGCCTCACCAAGCCCACAGCTATCTGTCACCTAATGTGCCAATTATGAGTTTATCCCCTGAACTGCCCCACGGGCAAGTTCCAGTAGCAGGATGATATAGCTCCAGGAATAACAATGTCTTGACACACACAACACATTCTCACCAATCTCTCTGAGCGAAAGAGCATTTAAACATGAATTAGTTATTAAAGTCATTCCCCTCGCAATTGTCCCGCTCAGGCCAACAACCAAGGATTAGTCCAAGGTATCCATGGTTACATTAGTAAGTCTAAGAAAAGTGCCATCACTGAGTGACTGCATACAAGGAGAAGGGGAAGCCACATGATGGGGAAAAGGCTGGCCAAGGTCTCCTGGGTCTTGACTCATCCAAGAAAACAGATTGATAAAAATGGGAAATAGGAACCTCTGGATTAAAATTATACTGATAGTTTGGAAAGTGGGCATTCTCTACTCTGGGCATCCAAAATAACTGCTTAACTCTTGTGGCCTTTCATTTTTTAGAAGTGAACTTCACCTGGTCACTACAGTGTGCTGATTAATACATTTTTGGCACAAACACTATCAGGTTTGGCACCTGGCTCCACAGTCCTTAGTTAACGAGACATGAGACTAGAGGCAGATAAGAAATGGAGACTACGGGGGCTGGAGCAGTGGCACACCGGTTATGGTGCTTGCCTGGCATGCACAAGGGCGCAGGTTCAAACCCCAGCACTGTGTACACAACGATGTGTTGGAGCAACGAAAGCCACGTGAAAAAAATAAAGTTGATTCTCCCTCTCTCTCTCTGTCCCTCTCTCTTGGAAAGAAAGAAAGAAAGAAAGACAGACAGACAGACAGACAGACAGACTATGGGAAAGGAACACCACAGAAACAGAGAGCTTCTAAGAGTCTTGCAGTGGGGCTAGTCAGTTCATCCTGAGTAGGTGTTCTGCTCTCACTTCATCATTGAACAAAATCCTCACTGCGATTGATAATGATACCAAGTCACCAAGAGAAGGCTAAATTTCATTCTGGGTGGACAATTTAACAAGTCAGTAAAGGATAAAACTGAGCTTAAAATAGTTCCAATTAGAAAGGGCTAGACATTTTCTTTAAAAAGTTTGATGCTTAAATAGTTAAGATTGAATTATTGTAAAGTGGATTGACCTCTTTCATCATTAATGATGACCCTCACCAGCATCTGCGTGGCGCCAGCCATGCTTAGTGCCTGCCAATCCAGAGGCCACCAAAGACCTCCCCTATGTGGTTTTTCATGATCATTTGTGTTAAACATTTTTCTCCAGAACAGTTGAGGCTTTTCACAAAATGCTCACATGGGCTTTCAATTGCATTTAAAGAAAAATTCAATCATTCCCAAGGCAAAGGTTCACGGCACACACTCCTACAGTGAAGGGTCCTGAAAATCACAACCCAAAATGGACGGTTGTCTAGTTAATTTCTCCCTCTACCTCTGGTGGTATTCTGGAAGGCAAAGGACAAACATGAATACTCACGGAACATGGTATAAAACTGTTGAGGGTTCAGATTCCATTTCCCCCAGGGAGTCTTGTGCCCTTTAGACTGTGCATAGTTTGCATGATTAAACTCTGGTTCGGTTCCAAAGGAATCAAGAACTCGGAGCATGCACCTGGAAAAAAAAAAGTGTGTGGGTAAAGCTATAACTGTATGACACCAAACTTCAAAAGGGTAAAGCTCCAATCTTTTCTTTAAGGACGACCAAATTCAGACAAATACTGTACATTAAAAATACTATTAGATGGGCTGGAGTGGTGGCTTGGCGGTTATGGCACTTGCCCGGCATGCCAAGTACACGAGTTCGAACCCCAGCACCAGGTACACAACGGAGTCTCAGAGCAGTGAAGACCACATGAAAAACTAAATAAAATTGCTTCTCTCCTTCTCTCTCTCTGTCCTTCTCTCTTTTTTTTTTTTTTTAACTAAAACTAAATAAAAATGCTATTAGACAAGAATCAATTTTTTTTCGGTGGTGCTGAGAATTGAACACAGATTCTTTTGTTTTTTATTAGTTGAATATGGACTTAAAATTGAGGGTGAATCATTATCAAACAATCAAGAACAAATGTATATTCACATAATTAGCCAAGGCTGATGCCATTCCATTCCATTCCATTCCATAGTTGCCCCTCTTAGGTTCTCCATGGTTCTGTTTCCCCCAAATGAACCGTGTGTTAAATGGACTTCTCATGGAGGTTAGAGATCTCCTTCTGAGATGATTCCCCCATACTCCCTCCCTCCAGTCTCTTAGATATCCTTCCTAATCACTCCCCTCACGCTGCCCCCCTCCCTACGCCTCCAGGTATCCAAGGCAATCATTCCCCTGTTTGTATAAAAATTCATACATTTTGAGGTTATTATTAGCTTAGCCATCTAACATACTATTTCCAGATGTATTCTAGCTTCCACAAATGAGAGCAAACATTCATCCCTTGAGTCTCCGAGATTGGGATACTTCACTTAGCATATTTTTTTCCATTTCCATCCGTTTGGTTTCAAAAGCCATACTATCATTTTCTCTAATGGCCGAGTAGTATTCCATTGTATATATGTACTAAAGTTTTTGAAACCACTCGTCGAGTGAGAGGCATCTGGGTTGGTTCCATAGTCTAGCAATAGTAAATTGAGCTACTATAAACATTGATGAAGCTGTATTTCTATAATATGCCAATTCTAACTCTTTTGGAAAAATACCCAGAAGTGGGAGCATAGCTGGGTCATAAGGCGGTTCCAGCCCTAATTTTTTGAGGAGTCTCCACACTGCTTTCCAGAGTGGCCGAACCAGTTTGCAGTCCCACCAGCAATGTGACAGTTGAACACAGATTCTTGCACAGACTAGGCAAATACCCTACCCTGAGCTCCATCACCAGCCTAAGTTGTTTTAAAAACAGCCAGCATTCTGAACACCTCCATGTATGACTTGAGCCTAAGCCATCACTCAGCAGACAGCATTTGCTGGGACTGGATGACTAATCACAGAGGATAAAGAAACAAAGAACTACCATCTCTGCAGGTCTTACTCAGCTTAACGCAAAAGGTATGCATTATCTCTTTCAGTGACTGTACATCAACATTTATGCCAATTAACTAGGTTATTTGATTTTAGGTAAAGTTTATGCTATAGTTTGAAATATTTCCTAAAAGTTCCTGTATTGGAAACTCAATTCTCAAATTCATTTATTGATGGATTTAGAGGTGGGGTTTTGGGGAGGCAATCAGGGTAGACTGGATCATGAGGATGGGGTGACTTTATGGGAAAAGGGAGACCAGAGCACCGTGTGGCGCCCTTGGGCATGTGGCACAGCAAGATGGCTTTCACCAGACCTGGCTTCTTTATCTTAGACTTTCCAGTATCCAGAACAGTGAGAATTAGATTTCTTTCCATTATAATTTACTCAGGTTCAACACTAAACAGATTATGCTTAGATTCTCATTTAACTGGTAGTGATTTTTATGTATCGCTAATAGGAAAAGAACTTTACTGCTTTCTCCTACAGTGTGAAGAAATGGAATTAAGATATTTCATTTGACTATTCCTAAAACCAGGCTGAATCTGGTCAAACACCTAGTTTTGTAGCCATGAGCTAGAAATGGCCTTTACATTCTTAAATGATTAAAGGGAGCATTTTGTGACACATGAAAATTACATGAACATATTTCCATATTAAAAAAATACATTTGAATTTGAACATAGTTACAGCTTGTTGTTCCCATATTATCTGTGACTGTTTACGTTACAATGACAGAGAATGTACACATGGGCCACAAAAGTCATAGTACTCACTGGCTGGACCTTGACAGAAAGAGTTCTCTGATCATAGTGTTGAAGGGCACAAAGAATAATCAACTGAAGAAAGCAATTAAGGAATCGGCACTGACACAATATTTACTGATTTTGGTCCCACTATTTCATCATTGACTCTCAAAACATTCTTGTAAACTAAGGTCAGCACTAGCCAATAAAAACTCTGTTTTCTGTAGATACATAGCAATACCACCTCTGCATTAACTTTTCCTGCACCAATAAGCAAAAAGGGCAAAGATTAAAGCCCACATTTTAGTATCAGATGATCATACTTATTTTCTTTCTTCCTTTTCCCATTATTAGGAAGTCATCATTTTAATTCTTAATTTTTACTTCAGTGTAAAATTCTGGGGGAAAAAAAATCAACCCAAACAGCAGATTGAATTTTCCAGGAAACACATTCATAAATTTGCAATTTTTAAGCGCTGATTTCCTTAACCAGTCTTTGTCTAGACAAGGAAAAGAAAAGAAAGAAGTCCTAACCATAAAGTCAAACACAGGCTGACCACAGAAAGAATATCCTTGTTCGGGATTTTTTTTTGGGTTTTTTTAATTTTAATTTTTTATTTTTTGAGACAGGGTCTACTGAAGTTGTTGAGGCTGCCTTCTAACTTGTGATCCTCCTGCCTTAGTCTCCAGTCTTGTTTGTGATTCTTGTGTGGCTATCATGGAACATGCTCTTACCACAGTGGCAATTTTCACAATATCAGAAAGGACCTCCTGTCAGCCTGGCAGACAGTGGGCAGAAGCCCAAAGTTCAGGAAAAAGAAAATGAGAGACCCAAGGAATTCCTTGCTGCTTGTTTTCCCTGCTTTGTGAATAGTGTGGGGCACTCCTTTCTTTTTCTTAAAAATTTCCATCTTATGTATATTGTTTCCTTTTAAAATAAGATGCAGAAAGAAATGGTTGGACCGCTGTATTTTCTTCTAGAAAAGACGGCAGTGTTCAGAACGTGGTGGGATTGATGGTGGTGAATCTGCAGAAGGCTGTTTTGGGAGGAGGAGCAGCAACAGGATACATGCTGGCATGTGGATCTGGGGAAGGCTGGGTTTCCACCAGGCGACCAGAGCTGGGATTCACCTGTATGACTGAGTGTGGGTGCAACAGGGAGAAAGAGGCCCCGGTGGTAAGGAACCTTGCCTTGAAGGCTTCAGCTCCTTCCACTTGCTTGCAATTACTCTTATTGCCACCACTCTTGCTTGGGATGGTAACCGTATTTTTAATTTGGAGTTTCATTGCTGTTATTTTTAATTTGGACAATTAAAACAAATCCCGAGGAGCAAAGTTGCTTGGTAGGGACCTAACTCCTGAAAGCCTGGACTTGGTACCGAGATGTAAGTGATGTGATGCTGGGTCATGCCAACCGAAGGTAGCGATGGGAGGGCTTCTGGAAACTTACAATTCTGCGTCCTCAGAATTCTGCATCCTTTCATTTGAGGGTTTAGCTTAGGTACCGTGGTGCATTTTCTAGCTTAAACGTGTTTATTTTATAAACCAGCAGACTAACCTTTGTCTATGATATGGGAGAATTAGCATTATATTTTCCTTCTCTAGTCACTCTGGACCTCTGTTTTGGAATTGTGCTTGTGTTGTTAATATTTAAGCCATTTCTCTAAAGACTTTTGTGTGTCTTGAACATGAGGAACAGACTAATGACTTATGCAGATATTTGCCTTGATGCCTGAGGCAGCTGGCCTTCCTCTAACAGGGGCCTCCGCAACAATGCCAAACGACTCCTGGAACACCCCTGGCTCTCAGCAGCACCACTTGAAGACGGATGTCACTACCTCCATGCCAGGACCCACTCTCCAGTTTGGAGTTTGATGTAAAGCATTGTATGTTTTAGAATATTTGCATAGTACTTTCTTGTAGGTCCTTGATTCTTTGCCTCATGAGGCAAAAGGAGTGTGAGTTTTGTAATACCAAGCAGAGTAATGGTCACATGTAGGTATTTAACCCATCATGTCCCATTGTTCCACTTATGGAACACCTGACAAACTTAAACTGAACAACAAATATACCACTTATGGTAATCATGAATCATATATTTATTATTTAATAGGTGAATGGTTAGTGGTAATATTTCATTAATACTATCAATATTAACATTATTAATAAACTATATAATAAGCTTTAGATTATAATTTCAAACTT
Source organism: Aplodontia rufa (assembly GCA_004027875.1). NCBI lineage: Eukaryota > Metazoa > Chordata > Mammalia > Rodentia > Aplodontiidae > Aplodontia > Aplodontia rufa. The sequence goes on along the minus strand of PVKS010009545.1, from coordinate 42,594 downwards.
ATTTTAATGTACCTGTGTCAATTTCACTGAAATATAGAACTGAAGATTGGGGACTTCATTGGTTAATAATGTTTGATTAAATTTCCTCATTTCCCCCGTTCATTGGACAGAATTTATAAATATTTTTCCTAAGATCGAAAGGCCCAAAGGGCTTACTCCCATTTGGAAAATCAGGTGACAATATTACATGGAATGCAATTCACACCAACTACCATCAACCAAAATGGATACAGACAGCCTTTCAACTTCTAATTTGAAAGGGGAAAGAAATGGGAAAGAAATTTCCTAGAAGACCTGTTTGGAGTTTGGAGTTTTGATGGGATCTTTGCTCCATCCCACCAGGAAGCCTGCAGGGCTAAAGCACTAACGGAGCTCCAGCTGGCTCATAACTGCTCATTCAGACCAGTTATGAAATAAAGGCAGAAAAGCATTACTCTATTCCATAACCCCCGAGATGGTGCCGGTTTATCCAATAAGAACCACATACCAAGCAATGGTGACCATTTCATAAGAGCACTGCAATTTTTAATTGACCTCAATGCTACCGCTAGAGTATTTCTCCAATCCTCAAAAAACTAGAGATGAATCCACCATATGATCCTGCTATTCCTCTGCTCAGTATTTTTCCAGGGGATTTAGAATCAGCACATTACAGTGACACAGCAATTTTTATGTTCATACAAGCTCAATTTACAATAGCTAAATTATGGAAACAACCCAGATGTCCCTTACTGGATAAATGGATCCAAAAACTGTGGTACGTTTATATCACGGAATTTTACTCAGCAATTAGAAACAACGATATTGCAGCCTTTGAAGGTAAAAGGATGGCTATGGAAGAAATTATGCTGAGTGAAATCAGCTTAACCCAGAGAACCAAGGGTCGAATATCTTCACTCATCTGTGGAGGCTGGAGCTAGACCCTGGCCATTGAGAAAGGAGGTCTAGTATCATGTTTTAAATCCGGATAAGGTGTAATGTCATACAACCTACTACATTTTTAGAAATGTTTTGGGAAGGGGAAGGGAGGGATAAGGGTGGGTAATTGGGCGGGAAGCTCTTGGGGGTAAATCTAATTTTCAGAAAATATTTATTATTTCACTAGAAGCTTGTGTGACTGTTCAACAAATAAATTTCTGAAAAAAATAATCAATAGGGGAAATGTTGGAAGTGAGATAAAGCAAGATACATTCCGAGCAGTTATGTCACTGTATATGCTGTAGCCATATATATAAAAAATGTTCTTCATAGGTATAAGAATTATGTCACTATATTTGGTTTTTTAAGGAACAATGTAAGACCCAGAAGAAAGGCAAGGGATTAGGGGATAGGAGGAGGGAGGTAGAGGGATGTGGGTGGGGGAATATTGAACAAATTATATTGCTGAATTGTGTGCATCTAGGAATACGTGACATCTAATCCCAACATTATGTAAAACTATAATGCACTAATAAAAAATAAATTAAAAAAAAAAGAATATTTCTCCATGCAAATAGCCCTTATAAAATGGCAGGGATGAGAATCCAGGGAAACCTCAACTGCCTCATTTTCCTTACGCATTTTAAGTCTGTCATTCATAAAATGCCAGAAAAAAACAGCCCTGCCTTTCTTTCTGTAAGGCTATAGTTTAAAAAAAAAAAGTGTTTACTTTGTGGCTTATTAACTGAGAAGAAAGATGGTTATTTCCACATAACTGAGAACAAACGTGATAGCCTGTGATTCATGGACACGTTAAGAAAACAAACTGAGAAACAGAGAACACATGATGTAAAGGCCGAGTGCTAACCTGTTCTAAACAAGTCTTAATTTTGTTTGTTTTGAAACTATATGCGCAGGAAAGGAAAAGACCAATCTATGTTTCATCAGTTCCATTCCTGTAAAGTTTTCACTGCCCAAGGAGAAAATCATGGCTGCTGAAAAAATATAAATTGTGAAGAAATTTTATGGATGAAGGGCATCCCTCTCCTCCATATTTTGAGCAGATTTTTACTATTTTCAGTATATGCTGAAAGTTCTGTCTGACTTCTACAGGACTTCCAAACTGACTTCACCTTGGAAATTATTAATATTAGCTATCCTGAAAGAGACTGAGTTGTTAAAAGTCAAATTCATTTACACGGTTTAGCTGGAAGTAAGTGCACATGAAAACATCTCTCTTCCCAACAGCAACAGAAAAGAAACACACAGAGAGATTTCCATCTGGTACGAAATGAAAGATTTTCAGAGAAGTTTCTTAGGAAACTAGTTCAAACTGCATGTCAACATTTACTATCACTGGGCCAGCATTTACCTACCCTTGATTTTTATCCAGATTCACCTACCCTTTACACTACTAAATATAATGGGATCCATATTTAAATTTAATCACATTCAAAAATATTTTAAAGGAAGGAAACCTTTTTAGATTATAAATAAAAGCCAGTATCGATGACAACAGAAGATAATAAAAACACTTTCTTAAAAAAGCATTGCTAGGGGCTGGGGATGTAGTTCAGTGGTGAAGTGCTTGCCTAACATGCACGAGGCTCTGGGTTCCATCCCCAGCACTGGAAAAAAAAAAAAAAAGCACTAATTTTAAAATAGCTGATTTTACCTGCTTAAGGCTGGTGTGCACAGCTACTCTTACTTTGTTAAAAATACAAACAAGTGCTAAAAGATGATTTGGAGATAACAGAATTTGAAAAAACTAAAAAACTAACAGAACTCATTCTATAGCTTAATGTTATTTAATGGCATGGTTGTAGACCAGGTAAAATCATTTCAAACATCAAATCACCGTCCCAAACCCACATCCAGAGAAACCATGAGCTATGCCACTAATAAACAGTGCATGGAGCCTACGAGGTATCAAAATAAGCATAGACTCATTTGAAAGTACAAGACCTCAGCATTTACACAAGGCCTCCTGGTTTCTCCTCCTCAGAATGGTAAGAATACTAGTGAGGCAAAAGGCAAGAGAAATCAGTTATCCCAAACTTCAGGAACACAGGAAATGACATTATCCATATTTGATCAAGATCCTTATTTGATTAAACAGATGAGACTAGTGTAGCACTGAGTGAAGAATGCTAGGTAATAGGGACGGTAAAAAGGAGGCTGAACATTTGTTTTTATTCTCAAGACATCAATGAAAATAATTAATACCCCTAGGAAGGAGAAAGTCACTTCTGAAATTCACAATCTGAATTTTAATTAGGAATGAGAAACATACTCTACACAGTTCAAAAGATAATATTTAATCATCTTTTTCTATTGACACCATGAAATCCTTGTTAGGGAGGAATAGCGCTAAAAACTTAGTAAGAACAGTATGTAACACTTACTGGTAATGAACCCAGGATGGTCCCAGGGTTTTCTTGAACTGAGCAAGTCCTACAATATCAATGTAAATGAGCTCAACGATTCTGTCTCCTACAGTAGGGCAGCCAGATCGGTTCCCCACTACTTTCTTCATAATTCTGGAAAAAGACAGAAGAGAGAGAAGAAATTATTTGAGATATTAAACTTGGCAAAGAACCATCCCAAAAGTCTTTAGTGGAGATGATGGCACTGTTCTTCCAACACTTCCTACCCTTCAAGGGTAACCCAGAACTCCAGTTCTGCCTCCTACAAAAGCAAATGTATACACATAGCCTTTGAACTCAACAAAGACACAGGTCTGATTGCATCTCCACTTCACAGCAGTTACAAGACCTTAGACAAATTACTTCTCTAAATCTTCCTTTCCTCACCCGCCAGAAAAAAAAAAAAAAAGACTGAATATACAGATGACGTTAGTACTTATCTATCCTCCTCTTTCTCTAATCATCTTCAGTAGGAAGATCAGTGGAGCTGGGCGTGGTGGCGCACACTGTAATCCCAGTGGCTTTGGAGGCTGAGGCAGGAGGATCTCAAGTTCAAAGCCAGCCTCATCAACTTAGCAAGACCCTAAGCAACTTATTGAGACCCTGCCTCAAAATAATACAGAAAAGGACTGGGATGTGGCTCAGTGGTTAAACAGCAATCCTGGGTTCAATCCCTGGTACCAAAAGAAGCAGCAGCAGCAGCAGCAAAGAAAGATTAGTAGATAAACAAAAGGGAATGAAGGGAAGAGGGATGGAACAGGAAGACAGTGGAATGAATCTGATCTAACATTCCTATGTTCATACATGAATACACCACAATGGATCTCACCTTCATGTTCATCCACAAGACACTAATTAAAAAAAAAATCTCTAAGTAAAGAGAAAAAAATTCAGTAGAGTAGAGGGAAGGGAACTGGGGGTGGGAAGAAGAGAAAGGAAGGGGACATACTGGGGACTGAATTAGAACAAATTATATTCTGTGCTTTTATAATTATGTCAAAACGAATTCTACTGTCATGTATAACTAAAAAAAGAACTGATAAAAACAATATACTGAAGAAAAAAAATCTTCAGCATTTGGCCTCTACAGTACCCCTTATTTTCTGTACAATCTTGCCCTCTTGCCTACTGTTTTCTCCTAACTGGACTGCATTACAGCTGATACCATGGCTTATATTTTTTCATTAGCTTCTTTTTCATGTACCTGCCCACCCTCCCACCCCACCATACAAAACCACCCTTGCACTTAGGGAACAACCAAGTTCTCAGCTGGCAGGCCAACTTCGCATCCAAGAACAAATATGAAACACCCAGCCGTTTATTCAGAAGCCAAGTGTCACTGCCACCGTTCAGCCTTGCTCAAACCCCAGGGTAATCATTCACCACTTTATGAAAATCCTACTTCAAAGACAAATCAGGGTCAGGCCTCTTTGGATTTCTGAAAAATCCAGGTTTTGTGTAATCAAATGTGTCCTAAGAGTTGGAAAACATTTTTAGTAAAGGGCCACATAATACTTTCATCTTTGCAGGACACTCATTCTCTGTTGCAATTATTCAATTATCCACTGTAGAATGACAGCAGCCAAACAGCACATAACTGTGGTTGTGGCTGTGCTCCCCTGAAACTTTACAAACACAGGCAAAGGATTTGGCCCACTGAGACACGGCTCGCCAACCCCTCATCCCCACTAATGTTCACTTCCCCAGAACTGTACAATGCAATTGCCTGGTTGTGTCCTACTCCTAAAAGTTGTGATATGACATGGTCAGTGTTTGGGGATTTTAAAGAGATCCCCTGCTATGGCTTAGAAATGAGGTACCACCCAAAAGCTCATGTGTGAGATGATAAAAGAAAGCTTAAAGGTGAAACGATTGTGGCTATGAAAGCCTTAACCTAACCAGTGCATTAATCCACTGATAGGGATTAACTACAGGCAGGCAGGCAGGGTATGGTGGGAGGAGGCAGGGTATGGTGGGAGGAGGCAGGGTATGGTGGGAGGAGGCGGGTCACTGTGGGTATGCCCTGAGGGTTGATATTTTGTCTATGGTGAGAATAGCTCTCTAACTCTGCTTCCTGGTGCAATGTCCTGAGCTGCTTTCTTCTGCCACACCTCTGGCTCAAAGCCATGGAATTGGTCATCTATGGACTGAGAACTCTGAAACTGTGAATCTCAAAAATAAACTTTCCCTCCTCTAAAACTGATCTTATTAAATCTTTTGTTCATAGGGCTGAAATATCTGACTAAAACATCCCAATACTTAAAATTATAAAAACCAAGATCCCAGGTGATTCTAATGTGCAGGCAGATTTGGAAACCACTGTCCTATGTAGCCTTCACAATTGTCTTCTTAAATAAGACCCTTCTAACCTTGACTCCAATGTGCACAAAGACCTTGATCATCAAGGAACTCTCTGCCTGATAAATTCTGCATATACCTTTTCTGAGCTCTCTAGGTGGCTCTCATCTTTGGTACCTCCATGGTACCCCATCTGCTCACCCACCCTTCACTCATTCCTTCAACAGCTGTATAAGCATCCATCGTGTGCTAGGGATCGAGCGCTAAATACACTGGTGAATAACAGCTGCTGTTTTCTGTGTGCCCTCTGCTTACCTTCTAGCACCGACACTTCAATTAGCATGAATAGAATTGTAATTAGTATAATTATTATTTAATGTCTTAGCTGTAATTATCAAAAGACTGGCAGCTGCTTAACTACACACTGGTCATCTCTGTAGGCCCTGTACCAAAAACCAGTCCAAGGAAGGCTAGAATGGGTGACTGAAGTACATAAAAACATCAACATCATAGGTCATGCACCCAGCATGTGCTAAAGAAAGCAGGGAGAAGGCAACAGGAGGCCACCTGCTGAAGACACACGAGTGCTGACTGAGGGTTCAGAGCCTTGGGTTTACGCAGCTCTGAAAGGGGCACTGTGGGCCTGAGCGCCAGCTCTGAAGTCAGACAGACACGGGGCTCAAATCTGGAATGTGTTGTCCCTGCAGCCTCAGACAATTCATTTTTTCTTTGAACCTACTGAGAGTAGGAACAATGCCTACTTCTTGGTGTTAAGGACTGAGTAAGGAAAACACACAAAGTGATTAGTCCCCAGTGCACAGTAAGTGGTACACAAAGGTGAGCTGTTAATGGTCATCATCAACATTATGGCCGTCATAACTGTTGATATAAATGTTGTAATTAAACCTTTATTATGGTAGCAGGCATCTGGAAATAACTAACAAATGACAGCTGATATGATCTTACTGACATCATTGCTTTAATTTCAATATATTGCCACCAACCTGCTGTGGATCTAAGACCTAACACAAATGACCTCACCGGGCATCCATATCCTGTGCAATAAAATGGGAACAGGGTGGAAAGTACGTTGTTTTAATACCCTCCCATCTCTAGAATGTTCACTGAAGGTGTTTCTTCTGGGATTGTTTCACATTGCAACCTGAGGCTTGGCTACTGGCTAGTAAAGTCTCTAGAGGCAGTTCCCCAGGAATGAGGGGGTTGAGGGTCCCAACAGGGCCAACTGTGTCCATCTAGAAGGGGTTGAGAGAGGGCTGGAGTTCGACTCCAATTTGTGTGACATGGAAGTCTCAGTAAGAGTTAAAAGACTGAGTTGAAAGTTGGCGAATTAAAAAAGGATTGGATCAGGGCTTTCAGGAAATTCATTTCATCCAAATTAAATTATAAACAGGAACCTGCCCTGTTTTAAGATTTAGAAAGCTTGCTGCTGAGTAGGGAATGGTATGAATTTCAGCAAGAGACAGGGAATTAGGAAAGTCAATAATATTTTGTGCTGCAGATGTTGGAAGCACCTGTAATAGCAAAGAATAAGCTCCTTAGTTTGAATTTTCCGGCGTTCATTTATGAAGCCTCAGGAGCCTACAGCTACAATGAAAACATATTATCCTTCTCACAGTGCAGGTATTTAGCTCCTGAAAATAATCTTCTTATCTCCTGTTTAGTGAATTATCACTTTCATTTTCCTCCACAAGAAATTACACACTAATAGGAGGCCTTACAAGTTTACAATTTCTTTTTTGTACTCTGATTTTAAAATTGAAAAGTAATCTCCTTACTCCTTGAGCTCAGCCAGTGAGGCTGAAATCCGAATGTCATGGCCCAGTAAGTACAGAGATGTAATTAAATCACTCCACTGAACTAATTCACCGAGAGGGCCACCACTGAACGCCGTCTCTGCGATCTTAAATCCAGATTCCTTGGTCAGGAGTCCCAGGTGAACAAGGACCTGCAAGACAGAGGCACATGCTGATTTGTACTGAAGCAAGAACAAAATTCATAGAAACACCACAGAGCCACCAACCAGTTCCAAAGCTGTGTCCTATGAGAGCTCAGTGTGGACTGTGCCAATTTTCTAGAAGGTACAAAGAAAGGAGGAAATAATTTTTCATTATTTTAGAAAAATAGAATCGTTACTGCCCTTAGAATGGCTGTAAGGTAAGGATGGATTGTTCTGCTTTTTAAAACTGGGATATATTTGCAAAGTCAGAAGTTGAGGAAAGTCACCAAGGACTACAGAGCACATATTAACAATGTTGGGCTTCCTCCTTCCCCAGATCTGGGATATTTTTAACCTTTTACCATGGAAAATTTCAAACACTCAGAAAAGCAGGCATGACTACATCGTCAATGCAGTATGCTCACGATGTAGTTTCAACATTCTAAATTCATTACAAATCTTATTTAGCCTACACCTCTTTTCTCCCTATCCCTCTAGATTATCTTGAAGCAACTTCTAGACATAGTCTTTTATCAGTAAATCTGTTAGCATGTATCTCTAAATCAAACAATTCATTTATAAAACAGTTAAAACATCACAGTTTTCCCTAAACAAGCTAATAATTCCTTAATATTATCCAACATCCAGTTAATGTTTATACTTTCTCAACCACCCCTTTGTTAAGCACAGCTGTGTGATTCAGAAGCCAAAGTGCACACACTCTAGCTGCCTTCTCTCATCTCAAATTCCACTCTTTCCCTGGTCGGAGAGAGGAGTGCCACTAGTTACTTACCAAAGACACTGGGTTGTATTTCCAACAGTCTCCCATATTCTGGACTTTACTCATTACAATCCCAAGGTATTGTAAAGCAAATTATTCTGGCCCTTGTATTTATAGTAAATGAGTAGTTAGATCTTCAAGTGTGATGAAGTTCAGGTTTGATTTTTTTTTTTAATTATTGCCAATACTAGTTCACAGGGGGTACTGGTGGGAACTACGTCGGAGTGTCTCTGTTTTGGGATGTTACTAGCCATGGATAATTACCAACTGGACCATTAATCCACCGGGTTGCAAAATGATGATACTCTATCATTCCTTTTTCATTTATTAGTTAGAATATTTCTATAAAGATAAACTACCTCCCATTAACTATTTGGTCATCGTAAGTTACAGCTTACACAGAATGAGCCTAGTAAACACTTGATTCTTTTCCTTTATTTACCTGTTTTCAGAATAACAAGTCTGTTAATTTAGCTTACTCTAATTCTGATCCATGAAGTTTCATTTTCAAAATATTATAAAATCATGGATGTAAGCATATCTAATTTTTTTTTTCAAGAAATTGTGGCTATTCCCCTTGCAATCAACATCCCCCATGTTGGCCAGCGAGAGGCTGTTCAAGTTGGTTGTTCTGCTCTTGCGTATCACAACATGTTCCAGGCTCATCATTTACAATTTCTGTCTAAGAACTTAATGATCCATTTTCCCAAGAACCTCTTATACCACCTAGTGGAAACAGCATTTAGAGATCAAAGTCTAGGGCTTAAGAGACTCTCCTTAATCACTGTTTGGAGACCTTTTCAGCGGCCTTAACTAGGAAATGTGTATTTTTTTCTAAGATAAAACAAAGCATGAGTTCTTACTGATACTTCCAATTCAAACACAGGACTATACTTTTTTTTTGTATTTATTTTACATTATTCATCTTATATGTTATTTCCTGTCTCCCACAAAGAACTCTCTCAAAGATACTAACATAGTCATTTGCAGGATCCCAGCATTCACAATGGATTCAGAATGAGAATATCAATACTTCCACGTATCACATGTGTAAAAATTGTTTAAAAATATTTTTTGCAGGGCTGGAGCGGTGGCTCAGCGGTTTCAGCGCTTGCCTGGCAAGCACGAGGACCCAGGTTCGAACCCCAGCACCAGGTACACAACTAAGTGTTGGAGCAACTAAGGCCATGTGAAAAACTAAATAAAGTTGATTCTCTCTTTCTCTGTCTTTCACACTGTCCCTCTCTCTTTAAAAAAAATTTTTTTTTGCAGTTCTTTTTGTTCTCTGTGATATCCCATCAAAAATGTTCAATTTGTTGCACTCTGAAGTCATCACAAGCATTCCTTTTCTCTGTGTCCTTGTATCAAAACTGGATATACAGTCAGTTGATTATTCTCCTTATAATTTTTAGGCATGGCTTTCTTTATGTAATTATATTTTCACACTTATATAAAATGGTTCCAGTGACAAATCAACAAAGACATATTCAGAGAAGTCTACTTTCTGTTCCTATTGCCTTCACCAGTTCCTCTTTCAGCCCCTCTTTTCTTATTGTGGTAAAATATGCATGACACTGAAATCACTATTTTCATTTACACAGTTCAGCACTAAGAACATTTCCACTGTTGCACAACTGCCACTCTTATCCATCTCCTTAATTTTTAGCATTATGGTTTATCTTTTAAATTGTAAAACTATGAATAAATGTGTATATCATATGTACATTGCACATGTATGTATGAGTACATCTACACGTATACATGTAGATAAAAACTTCCTCTCTCTTTAAAAAAAAAAAAATACCGTATGCTATTCTTCTTTACCCAACAGTATGACCTGGGGAATATTCCATAGGCCTATATAAAAACATTCTGTATTTCTTTTTATAGCCCACTTGCAGCATCTGATATGTTGTTCTTCCATACATAACTATTTGGTGCCAGAATGGTTGAACTCGCCATCTCAAACTCATGGGATTCAAAACAAAACTAACCCAATCAAACCGTGACTTGGGAGTCTTGCAAAGTATATCTGTATTTTCATTTCAAAGGTATCCAGGTTAGTCAGTTAGGAATACCATACTCATTGTGAAGTTCTTTTAGATGTGGGAACAAACCATTTATACTTTGCTCAGTTCTGAGCTCAGAGCAGTTAATCCTAAGCCAAGACACTTTAATCTATAACCAATGAGGTATAAGAGCTACTAAGCCCAGGGGTATTCTAGAGGATTTCTAAAGATCTCTGTCTCCCAGGAACAGATGCAGAAGTACCAAGCAAACGGCTCAGCAATGGAACAAAAATGTGAACTCGCCATGATGATGTGATAGAAAGTTCTGAAAGGCTGGCCTCAGATAAACAGGGCAAGTTTCCTGATGCCCTGACAGAGTCAGTCAGGTGGTTCAAAGGCAATTCTGAAAGGCATATATTTTGCTTAACTTCATCCAAGAAATTTGTGCTAGTCCTTGCTAAATGAGAGTATTGTGGGAAAGGAAAATCCCCAAAAGGACCGTACAAGACGCTGAGCTGAGCCACCCTGAGGGAGATCATTTGAGACATGACATTTCTCTTAGACTTATTTCCAAGCAAAACTAAAGTTTGAAAGAAAACTGGCATCTAACTGACGTGAATTCAGAAGAAACTCACTTTCTTCCGTTTTCTCTTTTCAAGATTTTGCTTTTCTGCCAGGGACTTGATTGCCTGAATCCACGCATCAGCCATTCGCCGGATCCTCAGTCTCATCCACCGGAACTCTTCGTGCTTTTTCATCATGCTGTAGAGAATATTAAAATCCGTACGAATTTCCGCCTAGACATGGAAATTTAATAAAATGAATAGGAGATAAAAAGTCACAAAGCATAATGGTTTTCATGATGTGACATTTGAAAACTTGAAAAAGATAGTCAATTAAATCCGGGTCTTCACAAGTGAGTCGTCCCTGGCTGCACAGCTTTTCCTCGTAGGTCCCAGGACTGCAAATTGAAGTGAAGGCCTCTGACTGCTGATCTCTTATAAGGGACATCATTAAAAAATTGGAAATTGTGGAAGGCGGCACAGTTGCTGCAAAGCCCTGCATTTTAAAATGCAGTTTTGACAAAGAATATGCGCGCTGTACCTTAAACTCCTCTTTGCTGAAATTGATTTGCCACTTGGATCTGTGGCAAGGCAGCAGACTCGTGGGAAAACTAAAGTCAGCTCTGAACAGACTATCCAACATTCTGTCAGCTGCCAAAGAGCCTCCTGTCCACACAGTTAAATGGGGAAATAAATGCTCATCTTCTAGTTTCGTCCCAGTCCAAACCAATAAAAATTTATTATTTTCTAAGGAATTTAAAAGTCAGGGATAAAAAAATAAATAAAAGTCAGGGATACTGTTCTCGCCCCACCACAGCTGAACACAATTTGAAATTCAGACCAGAATAATTTAAACCCAGGAAGACTATTTCCCTCATAATACAATATATATGGTAGTTGGATAAAATTCACAATTGCAACAGAGGAACATGATGATACCAGTATTTATTTCATAGAACACCTCAAATATGCTGAAATCACCTCTCAGCAGTCACCAGTGTTCATTCTAAGCACTCATCTCCCTCCCTGACATTCTCCCGAGGTTCCCATGGTCTACATGATGGGTCAGCAGCTATGGCCCGAGCTCTTCACTGCCTGTTTCTGCGCATAAAGTTTCACTGGCACAAAGCTGCACCTCATGATTTATACACTGTCAATGGCTGCTCGGCTAAAATGGGAAAACTGCGGAGCTGCAACAGAAACTGTATGGTTTGCAAAGATGAAAATATTGACTATCTGGCCTTTTATAGAAAAAGTTTGCTGGCCCCTGATCTCAATAATAAAGGCCTGAGATTTCCAGGTGGTATTAATTTCCAGTCTCATGTTCAACCCATCTCTGGTCTTGTGCCATGGAGTCACGTTCTACAATATCAAGTGCTCATGCCCACGTATAAGAGACATCCCATCCTTCTCTCCCTGACCTTCCCGAGACACATCATTTTAAATTCAGTTCCCATGTTGTCTTCTCTATGCAATCTATGCCGACCTCTGCAGAATGACATTGCCCCCTCCTCATCAATGCCCATTGGCCTGCATTGAAGCACACTGACAGACATGGCCATTATTCCCAACCATCCTCCTCATGAGATCACCCAGTGCCTCCACATCTGGCACCTGATCTTATTCCTATCAATATCCCATCGCTTAAGGAACCCTTGGAGAATCACTTAATAAGTAAATCTATGCTAACTGGTTGACTCTTATAGACCAGGGACCGAGCTTCTTCAGTTGAACACTATTTGAGATTACAGTTGGCATTTCTAAAAGACTCCACAGCTATCAATAAGCATCTGACCTAAATGCACTAATTCAGGAAAAGTTTCCAAAGTCATTTACCAATGAATTATGATCAGCTTCTTCATAGGGATTTTTTGCTCTCCAAGGTAAATGAGGACACCAATTTTCAACCTGAAAAATATAAATCAGCAACATTAATTATGCTGGTTCATCTTCAAATGAACTGCTGTAGGCAAAGCACTGAGAACAGTCCCTGGTACACGGTGAACACTGAGGCAACAGGAGATATTATTAGCCAATCTTCATGATTTTAGCTAGAGGTAGCAATGCATATGCAGGGGCCAGCTCAGGAGAAACAATGAGCAAAGGTCATAAGGACCATGTGATGACATGTCTGTCCTTCAACATATTCTACTGGGACCGAATCCCTACTCATTTAATTCTCACACCTCTGTATGAGACAGAGGGGTTCCTACAAGCAGAAAGTTAAAAGATTTGAGTGCAGCTACAGAGGAATGTGAATGTAAAGATACCTCTGTGACTGTCCGTCTAGCAAATGGACAGCAATGATCTGGCATTTGCTGTGGCATGTATGGAGAGGAAACAGGATGGCATTTGGGCCACAGAACTCAATCCTTCATCTGAGAATGAAGGCTAATTGGCCAGAGCTTTCCTCTCATTTTATGGACGTTCACTCACTATCTCAAAAAGTTAGGTAAGGAAGAGAAGAAAGGAAAAATGGGAAAAAAACCTCTGGGTGATCTTATAAGAGTGATTCTGGGGCTGGAGCAGTGGCTCAGCGATTACAGTGCTTGCCTGGCATGTGAGAGGACGTGGGTTCAAATCCCAGCAGGATATACACAATGAAATGTTGGAGCAACGAAAGCCACATTAAAAAATAAAAGCCATTCTGGAAGAGTGACTGTTTTTGTCAATGGACACTTAGAGTTGGGGAGAGATGAAAAGAGAAAGAAAAAAAGCAACAAATCTTATAGGAATTACTACAATGAAAGTTTACAAAGAAAATTCTGCAAATTCATCATTTCTATTAAAGAAAAAGTAATAAATGCATTGAGTAATACTGAGTCTGGCCTCTGTCTCAAGCAGATACAAAATTTCAAGATAGTACTACCATCCATTTACTAATGTATAATGACATTGGAAATAATTTTTCTATGATTGGGTGGACCTACAAAATTTCACAGTGAGGGATGTCTTTAGAGAGGATGCCAAGGTGACAAGACTGAGGAGTGGTGTCTGTGTGGTGGGAAACTATACCCTAATGGGCCAGCAGAGCAGTCAAATGAGACAGTTTGCCCTCTAGGTCTGGGTGAATTTTTCAAGAAACATGTCAGTTTCACTAATCACTGCTCATAATACAAGGTGATTTTTACTATGACCAAAAATAATTGGCCTGATTTGCATGAAGCCACTTGCCACTGCAAATGATCTGAACGAAGTAAGTCAAGGGCAGCAAGGCTCAGGGGAGGGCAGAACCCCTGGAAAGGCAGAGTGCAATATTCTCTCTTCTTCTTAGGGAGTAAAATTAGACGTTATGATATTTGTGAATGGCTATAGAAAATCAAAAACACTCCCCGTGCGCGAAAAGAGAAAATGTTTTACTTATTAAAAAAAACAACAAAAGAAAATATTAACTTGACTTGGAGGCCCATGTTCTAATTACCAGGACCCTGCAGCAATTATGACCATGGAAAGCATTCTGTGGTGCTCCACAAATGAGAAAAACAAGGAAAAATGGCAGAAAAGCAGCACGCAAGAGATGAAGGCCGAGCTGGTCCCAGCGGCATCACGTTCATCTGTACCCTGCATTCTTAGGCAGGATTGAATTAGTGAGCACCAATTAAATTTTTGTAAATGGACTCAATAAAACATCCCTATAAAGCATGTTTATAACAGGAAGACTTCAAATGGATCGCACACCTGATTGTGAGACCTTCAACCACACAAACAAGAAGCAGTGGGGTCAGACTGAAATAAACCTCGCAACTGAATAAATAGCCAAGTTCATAAAGCAATCTGTCAGGATGAAAGATTTCCCCTTGAAGAGCTTGATGGGGAAAGATGAAACAAGGCTATGAATAAAGAAAATCAACTAAACGGAAGCACATTAGTGGGACCAATGTGATAGTCGAGTACACTCCCTCCTCACTCCTCCGCCCTGAGAATATTCCAAGATTCACTCTGATGAAAATACATTCCAAGGTGATCTAAAATATATCTTCTCTCCCGAACCCTCAAAACTGTATATCCTCTTTGAAGGTGATCAATTATCTTCGTTTTTTACTCTAAATCACTGTGTACCACTTTGGGCAAGGCTCTAGGAGCATTCCTGCAGATATGGAAAATAGAGTCAGTCCAACAGGGCTTTTAGGGAGAAATTTTACCATTACACATGCGCTTAGAATGGTGGAAAAGAATCAATCCTGAACGGCTGAACACAGTATGAAGGGTGTGTTTTTAAGGTTGCTTTTGTACACAGTGACAGGATAACTGGTTAAGGAAATAATTATATTATACGTAAACGAATTACTCCCCGGGGAGAAGGGAAAAACAAAACAGCGTTTCTTTCTTTCTGAAACCTCAGAGGATTGATTACCAGGATTGGAAGAAAGCCAGCACTGTCGGTAACTCCAAGTACTGAAGCAAACAGCCCTCCAATGAGCAACCTTTCCTAAATAAGAGCATCACTCAGGACACTCAGGGAAGATCTTGCTCTTGGTTAACAACTCAATCTCCTGATCCCTAAATTTGCTTTCTGTTTGATTTGTCTGGGATCCTTTAATGAGCTTAAGCCACCAGAATAGCATCCTTCCAATAAAGGTAGACCCCAGGAGGAGCCCACCCCTTGCTTGTCCTGGATGCACCCCTGTTTTGGATCATTCTGTATAGCTCCTCTCCTGGGTCACAGGACTCCAGTGTCCTATACCTGACTGAGGCCACCTTCCTCCACCTATTGCCTGGGCCACACTTTTCCAGCTGTGGCCTTCATGTAGTTGCTCTGAGTGCAGGGCCTCCCACTGTATACCCTTAGCTCTGTCCAGTCCTCATGGCCTAAGCAAGCCTTGCCTGAAACCCTCAAACAGGCAAGGGATTGGACATCTTCAAAAATGCCTGTAACTCAGCAAAGTCAATTAAAAAATGGAAAACATCTGAATTCACAGTAACATGCCACACAGCAATCAAAAAAGTAACAGAACCATCACTCCTCTAACATTCAATTTAAAGACAAAACTTCTTGGACGTGAGCTAATCTTTTTAGTGCATTCACCTCACGCCATGAAATGAGGAGGCAGCAAGAGCAGACGAACAGTCAGGCTGGGACTTTGGAGCATTAATGCATGTTCCAGAGAGGGCCCTATCAATCACTTTTCCGGAATGAGGAGATATGAAAGAAGATAATTTGGTTTTTGACATTCCCCCTCCTGGAGATTTAACCTTCTTTGAACTAAGAAGGTTTTGAAGCTTAATCATGATGATGGTGAATCAAAGCATTCTCCAAGTCCCTAAAAAAATTCTAACTAGGTTGGGCTTATATTCAAGGTCCACAGGATGGACAATTTATTAGATTTAAGATAGATGGCTGGTAGATACACATATTGCTCAAGTTGGAGTTTAAGGAGGAATCAGAAAGTAATAAACTTATTGCAAAAACCTAATAGGATCTATACACATTTTATATTATTTTGTTAAAATTGTGTATGGTTGTTCAATAATAAATTTCTCAATTAAAAAAAAACCTAATAGGAGATTCCAGAGGTATATACTCATGTGGTTCTACATAGATGGCATACCTTGTAGCTATACTGTTTTTTGAAAACATGACAGTCTATGTTGTGGCCACTTCTTTCATTATTAATGTGAAGTGTTTCTTAATTTTTTAAAAAGAGTAACCATATTCAAATTTATTCTCTGAATGAAAATTAGTCTGATACACTATATGAAAGTGATCTGTGGTATTAAATATTACTTTAAGTTTTTTTTTATTAAGGAGTTGAGTTGTTGTATAATCATAAATGTGTATAAAGTAACAATATGCACTTGATATTAAACAAACCATAGTTATATTTCCCATACCCCACTCTCTAGAGTCTTCTATATTATGCCCCTATAAGAGATAAAAATGTCCATATATACACATATGTATGATTGTGAATTTTTCAGAATTAAATGAATTTGTAAGTATTATTTGACTTTTGGGGTGGTGGTAAAGAGAATGCTACTTTATTGATTGTCTTCCTATCTCCCCTTCCCCTTCATATCTATGGTTCTCCTAGATTATGTGTTGCTACGCCTTTACTGGGTCTAATACATGAATCTGACTACCTTTCATCCAAGCCTGGGTTTAGCTCCAGCCCCTACAAACGAGGGAAAACATTCAACCCTTGACTCTCTGGGTTTGGCTAACTTAGCTTAGCATGATTTCTTCCATTGCCATCCATTTACCTTATTGGCTGCAACATCGTTTCTAGTAGCTGAGTAGAACTCCATGGTATATACATACCAGAACTTTTGGATCCATTCATCCAGTGAGTGGCATCTGGGTTGATTTTATAATTTAGCTACTGTAAATTGCTATGAACACTGATTTTCCTGTGTTTTATTTTGATGGGCCACTGACATACAGGATTTCATGCTACATTTTTCATATGGAAATTATAATCAGAACTAAGTAGAAAAAATAGGCAAGAAAAGCCAGATTATCTCTGCATGATGGTGTTATGGGCACTTTTCATTTTCTTCTTTTTGTTAATCTGCATATTGTCATTTTTCTAATTAAAATAATGAACAGAATACACATAAGTAACACTATTATATAAATACACAATCATTTACTTTAGGTGGTGAATATGTCAGGCTCCCTGAAAAATACAACAAAAAATCTTGTGTGCTTGAATCACCTGATCCCTGGAGAACCCTATGATGTACTATCACCTCGCTACACGGGGACAAAATCAAGGCACACAGGGAAGTTGCCAAGGTAACCCCATCCCTGAGTGGCAGGACTGAGTGACCACTGAGATCTGTGGCTTCCCTGACCAGGACACAGGAGAATCACCTAAATGCCAAGGTAAGTGAGGGACAAAAGAGCTCCTGAATGGCTAAGGAGGACCAAATCTGGGATCAGTCCAAATGGATTATATGTGCAACTCTGCAAAGAACTAGGCCTGTAACAAACCATTTTTTTCAAGTTTTCTTGCCCATAAAATGAAGGAACTGGATAGTGTGAGCCTCAATTCTACTATCCTTTAAGATCAGAAAAAGAATTCCATGTCATCCTGTTGGACTAGTTGTATTCAAATGAATAAAACTATGTTACTTATGCACCTACAAGTAATTTGTTAGACTAATGACATAGTAAATGAAATTACTTACTAATGAATATGCTAAAAATTTTTAAAAAGACTTCTCTCTACTGTACATTAGTGGCTGCTCACTCTACTTTCTAATGTTTCAAAACTGAAATGTAAGTGTTACAAGACTCATGTACCTGCTGAGAGGCTCAGCTATCTAGACATCCTCCGCACTAAATACCTGTGTTAATATTTTGTCCCAACAGCTTGCTGAATGATTATGCAAGAGAGATGGGGGTGAGAGCCAAAGATGGAACAAATAAATACTGGAAAGAAGTAGGAACCGAGTACAAGATTCAGCCCTTGACACATTATCTCACTTGGTCATCCAGATAATTTTTTGGGCAGTGGCATGGAGGCTGAGGCAGTTCAAAGCCAGCCTCAGCAATTAGAGAGGCTCTAAGCAACTCACCAAAACCCTGCCTCAAAATAAAATATAAAAATGGCAGGGGATGTGGATCAGTAGGTCCACCTGAGCACTTAATAGCACCCCAGGTTCCAAAAAATAAAAAATAATGTTTTGGAAATGATGGAATATCATGCAGAAAAAGACACCAAGACAGAGACTGGATGTGGCTAAGGTCAGAAAAGCCACCTGTCCCTACCATGCCAGAGCCCCTATGCTTTATCACTACTTGATAAGCATTCAAACCAGATATTTGGTTCCTGTAGTCCCATAGTCTATGCTCCAATATTAGGAAAGCATGGGCTTAATCTTCTGTATACAATCATTTAAAAATGATCCAGTGTCTTCCTACCATGCAGCAGAACTAAGGTCAATGCAAGCAATTACAGCACCCTGCATCCAGCTGTTGCTCTCGTCTACTATCCTGTGCGGCGAGAGTGACCGCTTTAAAGCCTACACGGAACACAACCCAGAATTAATACAAAGACTGTAGAATCTGACCTCCACATTCCCTGGGGAGATAATGAACGAACCACGGGGATGCTGGATGCGGCAAAGACACTCAAGATAACATCCTTACTTTCACTTAAGTGGACTTGACCAATTTCATTTCACTAGAAATGCCAATAAGACAGTGGGTTTGGCAAGGCGGTGTTCATTTTGTCCTCTATGGGGAAAAACAAGACAGAAAACTCATACGAAAGCTAAAAGTCATGCTGCTAAGAGGTGGGACCCAGACATTCAATCAGGCCTTGTGTGTTCTTCTGTGTTAATCCCTCCTTATCCATAAGGGATGTGCTCCAAGAACTTCATGGACAGTACCAAACTCCACATATACTGTTTCCCATACAGACATACCTATATTAGAGCTTAATTTATTTATAAAATACAATAAAGATGAATAATACTAATAATGTAGGAAAAGTAAAATACACTGTGATACAAATTATTTAAAACCCGTGTACTCCCACATGCCAGGCGAGTGCCCTGAGCACTAGCTACCTACCCCTCCAGCCCTCCATGTAGTATTTTTAGACTGCAGTTAACTTTGGGTGACTGCAGCATATCCGCAGGAAGGAGAGCGACTATGAGAGTGTACTGCTGCCCTACCAAGGCACACAGGAGCCTGACCATGCACAGGAGAGGGCCAAGGGCTGTCATGAACTGAGAGAGATCTGCTCAGGATACAGAAAGGAGCAGGACCCAAAGAGAAGCTGCAGTAAGTCCTCAATATGCCACAAAACCAGTGGGGTTCCAATGAGATGATGACAGCTCCCAGCATCCATCCCGATCACTGTAGGAGGAAAGTCAATTTTCCTTCACACAGGAGGGGTGGCAAATGAATTCCTCTGCAGCCAATCACACATGCAGGCACGCTTCTACGATACCTTGTGCAAGGCACCCTTCTGGTGCACACTGGCAGAGCTGGCCCCATCTGGCCTGCATCCACAGGGGGCCACATCCACAGCCAGGGTCACTCATGTTTAGGAGGCAGTCATATCCAAGAGACCACGGATACAGTGCTTTTGTGTTCAGCGTGCAGTTTTGCCTGGAGTGCAGATCCAGGCAAACAATGTTAAGTGATAATGAGGAAAGATTGGCAAGAAAGCTGCTCCTTCTAATTGGTTCATTCCACTTTAATAGTCTAATTTGATCCCTCACACTCTTTCATAGATATATTAGAGAGCATTATACTAAACTTGCTAATACATGCTCTCAATGCCCCTGCTTCATGTTTCAACCTGAATGGCTCAGCAGATTTGAATGTTACAAATTTTGCAGTGACATTTTTTTCAAGATAAGGTTATAGCTAAGAGAAATCCACTCAGAACAATAACAACAGGCTTTTACACAATCGTTCATTCAATGGACACATGTCAGATATCATGTGCATGAGAACAAAACAGACATCTCTCAGGAGATTACTTTTTTGCACTTGATACCGATTCTGGACGATTATGGTCCTTCGGGCCTTGGCACTCAGCCTCCATTGCCTGTGGAACACCTGTCGGATGCCTCTGTGTCTTACTCTCTCATATCCTTCAAATACTGTTCCCTTACCTTCCTAGTAGGACTTTTCTGACCACAGTCAAAATGACCCCATCACTTCTCGTGAGTACTTCTTATCCTTTATTTTGTTTTTCTCTAAGGCACTGAGAGTCTAAGAGATTATGTACTTTATGTTGCTATCTCCTTTCATAAAACACAATCTTAATGAGGAAAATCTGTTCATCGACAAATTCCTAACACCCAGAAAAACCCAATGGCAGCGAATGCCCCTGGTGGCCTGACTGTGTGTTACTTTCTACTAAGATCAATAGGGGTCCTTATGAAATGGCTGATTTCCAGGTTGTGGCAGCAATTGGTGAGATGAAACTATAGGACTTTGTAAAACCAGGAAATAAGCAAACTTGGGGGCTGGAGATATAGCTCAGTGCCAGAGTGCTTGCCTAAGCACTGGGTTCAATCTGTAGTACCTCGAAAAAAAAAAAAAAGGAAAAGTATTAAAAACTACCAGGGTCATGCCAAAAAGACATAGATGGCAATATGAATATGTACACCTTGGCCAGTGCAGAAAGAATGAGGCTGGAGCAGTGGCTCAGTCGCATGTGTGAGGACACAAGTTTGAACCCCAACACCACGTACACATTGGGTGTCAGAGAAACCAGAACCAGATGAAAAATAAAAATTCTCTTAAAAAAACAAAAACAAAAGAATTGCAATGGAGTACATATATCAAATATTTCGTCAATGACTTCATAACAGTAACAACAACAACAAAATGATGTTAACAAGGAAAAGAACCAAAATTTCAAGAAGTGGTAGTTGCTAGTGCAAGACTCTTGTAAACCAACTTGGAAATAAAGGTTTTCTACATGAACCACCTCTCAGAGTGAACAAATACGAGATGAGAAATCACTTCACAGAAGTATTTCTAATGTGTTATGAAGGAACTTCTAGGGCTGGAGATGCAGCTCAGAGGTAGGGCACTTGGCCACCATGCTTGAGGTCCTGCATTTGATCTCCAGCTCTACACATGCGTGCACGTGCACACACACACAAAGGAGGAGGAGGAATCCCTAATGAACTAATGAACTTGGGTACTGATAAACAACTGCTGTGACAGAGAGACACAACCAGGCAGTATATGTCTCTCTTCTTGACAGGAGTATGTAATCCCATACATGAAATGGTTTTGCAAAAAAAATACTAAGCCTAACTATGATCAACACTCAGATCTAGCTATCAATTTACAAGAAACATAAGGGACAGAAAGCCCCGTTATACAACACTATGGAGACATAATCATTAAAATTCAGAGCAGGAAAAACTACTACTAAACTAAAGCCATTTTTTTTTTTAACAACAAATGAAAAAATTACTAGGTGAAAAATAAGAAATGTAAAGGAACTTAAAGTCCAGAGATACTAAAGGGATACCAACCAACAATTGCAATTTAAGGTTCTTTCTTGAATCCCAGTTGAAATAAATAAAATAACCTAAGAAATGTGAATACTTATCTGATATTTAATATTAAGAAATACTAATTTTCAGGTGTGAAGTGGAATTAGTAATTATAATGGGAGTGATGAGGTTTTGAGCATCTCTTTTAAAGACACATATTGAAATATTTATAGATGGGCTGGAGCAGTGGCTTGGCAGTTCAGTGCTTGCCCGGCATGCGCAAGTACACGGGTTCAAACCCCAGTATCCACGTACACAACTAAGTGTCAGAGCAACGACAGCCATGTGAAAAACTCAATAAAAATTGATTCTACTCTGTCTCTCAAAAAAAAAAAAAGAAAGAAAGAAAAGAAATATTTATAGATGACATGAGGACTGGCATTTGGTTCAATGTAGCGGGTGCAGGGTATAAATGAAAGGAGACTGGCCATGAGCTGCCAGCTGCTGGCTCTGGTTTAGGGGTACAACTCCTCACTATTGTATGTTTGAAAATTTCCAGATTAAAAGGTTAAATATAAAAATTTTAAAAATACTTTTATGGCACAACCTAGAAATGACAAAAGACAACATTTAAAAGTATAAAAAACAACTGAAGATAGTGTTTTGAAGCTCCTGCCAGAAGTCATCTAACTACCTATAAAGACTGCAGTAGTTGAAAATCACAGATAATCCAGGAGCAGCATATGGAAGAACATGGAAAACATTGGGGACAGAGTAGAGAAACCAGATAGACAAACATTGTTCTGTAAACTCAGGGCTGTTTTATAGAAAACATCCTTTTGCTAAGGATGTCTTCAACTCAGGTAATAAGAGCAGCTCATACACGCAGATGAAAATGATACAAATCAAGGCTGAACTCAGGAAACGGAAAGAACATGATCACAAATTTCTCACATCAGCTCTACTGCCAAGAAATCTTATCTGGCAGAGGGGAATTTCCCAATTCACAGGCTCATCATATACACGGTGTGCACTGGTATTCTCAGGCTACAGCCTAGTGGTATTACTCAAGTACTTCCTGACCCATCACCAAATATTAGGTTTCTTTCATTCGGGTTTGCTCCTGCCACCTGAACAGTCAATTCTTTATCGCTGCCCACTTTGACAAATTAGTCCGTGAGACACCGTTTCCAAGTTATCTTTAGCAGCCAACACAGCCCATAAATCCAAATCATTGTACTGGTTATTAGGATTTCATTTCATGCTCGCATTCACAAACATTTAAGCTTTCAACCTTTCCTGTTGGGCATTAATCTTGGCATTAATCAAAGGATTAAGTACACTGAATTTAAACTCAAGGTTAATAGCATGCTCAGCCAATATTAGTTTTACATATTGCCAAGAGAAAACAGAAAGAGGCAAAGACCTCTATGCATGTTGTTCATGAAATGTAAGAAATGGAATGATGGGTAAGGCATGAAATTGTTTCTTCTGTTCTATTATAAAGCAGACACACACATGTATGCACACAAACATTCATGCACATGTACCAGTCTAAATTGGCATTTGAAGTAATAGCTTGTACACATTGAAAGCTGTAGCAATCAATCACTGGGAAATTTCATTACTTCCAACTGACTATACTCGCAATGGCAACACAAGTGCTTAAAAAAATAGCACAAACAAATTAAGCCTGGAGAGGTATGCTGATTCTAGTTTCTGAAACAATGGTATAAAAAGAATAATGTGTGGGTGTCAAATAGATCGGCATCATCCATCAATATAACATCAATAGGGGTGAAGAAATTCACACTAAATTTTATAAAAGCTGGTAGCAATCAAAGGCTCTGCAGACAGCCAAGTTAATACACCTGAAACAATGACATTCAGAGTAATTACTTTATAGGGCCCTGTCTCTACAACAAGAGTAGTTACATGGCTCACAAAAACAGATACAGAAAAATGATCTGCGTGATGTTCTGGAAATAAAAGGCTGCCTAATGAATCACTCACTCACTCTTACCACTGGGAAGGGCTGACACCTGGTTTTTATGAGGTATATCCTCAAGAGAGATGGTGGGGTTACTTTTGGAAAAAGGGCATCAAAATTGTGAACCATAAAAAAAGCTAGCAATAAAGATCAATTAATTGAACCCCACTCAATAGAGCCATATTTCAAACACAAGAGGGTTTAAGCATAAGGCTGAATGCAAAGTCAATTCCTAAAAGTTACTTGCCTGAGTTGAGCTTTCCTTGGGACTAAGGAGCAGCTAAGCGGCCTCACTAATCTTCTGAGCTATCTATGACTTGGCTCTCCATTAACCATCAGTTAGTGAGTGGTTTAAATGAGATTGTGAGGCCAGTAAAGTTTTCTGAGATTGTTGAATCATGGAGATTTCTGTAGTTGGTTATATATGTTAAAGGTTCCATTCATTACTTTAAGCCCCAAATCACCATGAATCCTGAAGACATTTGTAATAAACTTTATTTGGTATGTTTCAGATTTCAATGAAATGGTAATATTTTCTTTATAAAAAATAAAAAAAAATAGATGTGTATTTGAAGTGTCTGGCTTATAAGGGGGCTCAATGATGCTTCATTCTTCTCTTCTTGTCTGCCACCCAAAGCTCCCACCCCTCACCCCTGCAAAACAAGGTCAACTCCTCCACCATAAAGGTCCTGCACATTCCAGGCCATAGTGCAGAGTCAGACCTGACACACAGCCACAGGGATCCTGTAAGAGGCCATACTGATGGCTTCACTTCCTAGGATTAACCAAAAAGGATTTGTAGATTACAAATGATCAGGGCAAAAGCGGAAGTTCCTAATTCTGTAATTCAGTGGAAGCTGGCACACTGAGACACCCATGGGAAGGAGAAATGAAGGAAGAGTGCCATAAAGATACGCCTGCATTTGATGCTTCAGTTCACCTGGTGACTGACTAGATAAGAGACATTTTACTTCATGGACAGGGATGCTGCTTGCTTGCTTCTGGAACAATGGTATAAAATTTCTGATGTTAAACATAGATGGAAACAAGAATTGGCTCTTTCAGAACAACAGAACAAAAGTCACTGATGTG
Source organism: Aplodontia rufa (assembly GCA_004027875.1). Lineage (NCBI taxonomy): Eukaryota > Metazoa > Chordata > Mammalia > Rodentia > Aplodontiidae > Aplodontia > Aplodontia rufa. Next base: position 17,640 of record PVKS010009545.1, on the reverse strand, counting down.
TGTGTTGATCAAGTTAAGAAACCAAACGAGGATGTCCTTGGTCATCTTCCTACTTGCTAGGGAAACTTGGCATATGATACAGGAAATTACCAGTCTTCAGGGTTCAATGAAGTAGCAAATTAAGGTGAGTTTGAAGATAGCAAGAGAGAGAGAGAGAGAGAAAGCTATCACCAGACTAACAAATCCCAACAAAGTCATAGGTATTATCCAGGATTTAAAATACTACAAAGGAATTAATTGGCTTTGGAAACTATCTCTGCTAATTTTGCCTTAACAATCATAGTGGGTGTACTGACTCCATACACACCAGTTCCCCATTCAAAAGCAAACTCATGCATCATATCTAGAGACAACCAGCCAATGAGAAATGTGCTTACTGAAAAAAAAAAAAGATGTCAGGTAATGTACATGCTAAGTAGCTTGAATTCAGCATTCTACAATGAACACATATTGAAATACTATGCTGCACACCACAACATATTTTTATTTTTCAATTAAAAAAAAGCAACAAGGGAACAGCTGAATTCCTAAATTACCAGAAGTCAAAGGATCTAAAATTAGATTAGTGAGGACCACAAATTGATTTTAATTCTAAAATGGAACCAAAAGCCCAGTTATAATGTCCAAGGCTAAGTGACAGTCTACAACTGTCCTCAAACAATGACATTCAAAACCATAAAAATATCAGTAATGTTTATCGAGTGTCTGCCATCTTCTGTGCGCTACTCTAAGTACTTTCCCAAAGAAACAGGAATCCTCAGACCATCCTCAAGTTTGGGGCCTTTAAGAACAACAACAACAAAAAAATTAAAATTAAAAGTTATTAAAGGAAGAACCTCAGGCACAAAGAGGCTAAGTCACTTTTCTAAAGTCACAGAACTTGGAAAACAGGAGAAATGGAAGCCAAAGTTCAGGTATGAGGCTGTAAGGGAGTAATCCTTTTGAAGTGATCACATTGGTGAATTCTGGAACTTTCATAGGACACCTTTATTTTATTTTAAAAAAAGAATGAATCAATTTTCTTTTTTCATCTGTTTTTTGCTTCTATGACACTTAGTTGTATATGTGGTGTTGGGGTATGCACTTGGGTCCTTACGCATACCAGGTAAGCGCTGCAAACTGCTGGGCCACCGCAGCAGCCCCAGAGGATAATTTACGATGGCCTGATAAAATTCTTTTTAAACTCCATGTTTACAATTATTTTCAGAGTAAAACTTTGAAGATGGGGTTCCTAGTTCTTTCCCAAGAGGAACCATCTCCACCCTTTCTGGCTCATTATTTGCATCTTCTTCCTCTCGCACTCGACTCAGGATGAGCACACAGCATGATGGCAAGGAAACTAATGCTCAGTGGTTGTTTCAATGGGCAAATGCAATAGATGGTCAGTAAGTGCTCACCGAGCAGAACTCAGCTGAACTAAAGGAAAATCTGAACATCCGCATAACGGAATGGAGTAACGAACCCCCATTCCATACCTAGTGACCACAAAATAGTCAGAACCCAAAACAGTCAGGATCCACTCAGAGCCCAGACTGTCTAGCCAATCCTCTTAGTTTGCTTTCCCAGAATCTTGCTTTTCTCTCCTTCCAACTATTCATTCCTCCACTCTGAAGGAGGGGTGGGGTTTCAAAAGCAAGTAACAAGGTCATTATTAATTGCTGCCCTTTCTAGCAGTATTTTTTCTTTAGGTGGGGGCAGGGAGGCATGGTAGTACTGTGGACTGAACCCAGGGGCACTTAACCACTGAGCCACATCCACAGCCCCTTTTTATTTTTACACAGGGTCTCACTAAGTTGCTGAGGCTATCTTTATACTTGTGATCCTCCTGCGTCAGCCTCCTGAGTCACTGGAATTACAGGCGTGTTTGCCACCACACCCAGATTTCTAGCAGTATTTACGGCTACCCCACACCTTCCTAGCTCTTGTCCAGGATGGAGAGATGGTTGGCTTGGGAATGTAAATATTTCCCCCTTAGTCCTCTCCATGGTGCTAATCCTTGGGAAGGTGTGAAATCAGCCAGTTTGTCAATCCTGGTGCACAGCTGGACTCTGGCTACATTCTATCACAGGGAAAGGGGAAGAAAACTTTTGAAAATTAAACTAGATGAGGAGCCTTTCCCTCAGGGCAGGAAAGGTAAATTCTAATTGACTTCTCACCAGAGTGAATGGCCCCAGGCCTTCTTACTGCCCTGAAGAAGGAAAAGAGAACATAGGCCAAGCAAGCTAGAGAGTAAAAACACACACAGATAAATCATTTGTCAAATTGAGGCCAGCTTCAGCAAGTTAGCAACACCCTGTCTCAAAAACTTACAAAGGAGGGCGGGCTAGTGGGTACCAGCGTGGTGGGCTGGCAGCCCTGGGGATGTAGCTCATGGTAGAGATTCAGTCACCAGGAAAACTAAATCAATCAATCAAATGGAAAAATAAAATCCATTTGTCAGCAGCCTGCTAATGAGGAACACTACCAACTTTTGTGCTTTTAATTCCTAAGCGGTTTTTATTTCATTAGCTCTGAGGTTCTCATGGTAGTTATGGAACAATTAACTGTCAAAAAAAATTTTTTTAAGTCTGTGGGTCTGGAAGTATAGCTCAGTGGTAGACTGACTGACTGCTCAGCATATGAGAAGCCCTGGTTTCAATCCTCTTTACTGTTCAACAAAGAAAGAGTGTCAGAGAGAGTCTTAATTAAATATACTAAAGAAAGAGGGAATGATCTAAACAAGGTGCAAACTTCATAGAATGCAGGGACACACACCCAGGACGAATACTAGCCTTCTGTCCTCAAGAGGCCTGTTCCTGTCACCTTATGACACAGAAATAAGAGGCACCTGAATTCCACCAAGAGGTAGCAGACACGAGTGGTGGTAATATGAGGTTAACAGGTCATTCTATTAAATGCGCCTACAGAGTTGAACTCACACGCTGTCTTTTAAAAAGCAATTCACCTGCAGTCCTGCCTGGCTTTAGTCAATAAGATATGGTATATTCCTCAGCAAACAACCTGTAATCTGCAGGAGAAATGTGGTCTTGAAATGCCCATATGAAGAAATAAGTTACCCTGAAGTGGGGAGACTTTTGTGACCCTTACATAGACCAGATTCCAGAAGTCAGAAAGATATGGATAATTCTCCCCAACCACAAATCTGTAAGAAGTGGATCCAATTAGAACTGATCACCATGGGCCAAAGTGACCTAAAATTGCCCTGGACCTTCACCAGGCACAGTGGGGATTTTGATATCAGACAAAAATCTGCCAGTCAAAAGTCAAGAGATGGGCATGAATGGGACTCTTTGGAAATTCTCTGGGACCCCCAATGAAACCAAAAGGCAGGAGGGGCATTTTGTTCCTCTGCTCTGAGAGGACCCAATTTTTTCCTTAAGAGTGACCCTTTTCCCATCCCTTCAATAAACTCATGCCTGCTCCTCTGATGTGATTGCGAGAACCAGCAAGAAAGGACTGTGACTGCCTGAGCTCTGTGATGGGAACCTGTCCTGTAATACCACAAAGAAAACCATGGCAAAAGCGTTCCATTTAGCCCCCAGACTGGAGTCATTCTCCGCGGGTCACCAGGAAGCTGTTAATGTTGGCCAAATGGTCATCACAAAAGCACACAATAAGAGAAGAAAGAAATCACAGTGGATAGCCTGCTGAGCTGCATCCTGGCCACTGGCCTGTACTGTTTCATCAGTCCCTAGGGCAGGCCTGCCATCAGTGTGAGAAGGGCAGGCCAGCAGAGTAGGGTTCCCTAAGAGGTTCTTCCCTTGCAGCTCCTTCTGGATAAACCTTAACACCTCTCCACCCCCTTGATTTTCCTAAAGGTGAGATGGAGCTCACTGAAAGTCATAGAAAATTTCATGTGGCCTGGAAAATACTCTGTAACCCAAATTTGAAAAAAAAAAAAAGGTGTTTTTAAATTCAAGCAGACAAATAAGAAAATGAAAAAGGCAAAAGTAACTAACTCAACCTATAAGAAAACAGCTAACCCTAACCAAAACACAAGTAGAAGCTCAGTATCATTAATCAAAGAAGTGCAAACCAAAACCACAATGAGTTAGCACTTCACACCCATTGAGTTGGCTGCTATTAAAAATCCAGAGATTAACATGTATTGGTGAAGATGTGGAGAATCTGGAACCCTTGTGCCTTCTTGGTGACAATGTGAACTGGTAAAACTGTCATGGAAAACAGTACAGTATATCCTCAAAAAATTAAAAATAGAATTTTCAAATGATCCAACAATTTCACTTCTGGGTACCCTCCACAGAACTGAAAGCAAGGTATCGAAGAGAAAACTGACAGCCAAGTTTATAGCAGCCTAATTCACAAAAGCCAAACGGAGAGGCAACCCCAGTGTGCACTGATAAGTGAGTGAATTTAAGCAAATGGTAGCATAGACGTACAATGGAATAGTATTCAGTCTTGAAATGGAAGGAGACTCTAACACATGCACGACATGAATGACCTGGAAGGAAAGTGCGCCAGATGCAAGAGGCCAAACTGTACCATTCTGTTGTGAACTTAACCTAGAGTAGTTAAGTTCAAAGTGGAATGAATGGTGGCTGCTTGGTGCTGGGGACAGGATGTGGTTAGTGTTCAATAGGGAGAGTTTGCTTTGTCCAAGACGGAAGTGATTCTGGAGATGGAAGGTGTTGATGGTGCATAGCAATGTGAGAGTCACAGAGGCCATTGAACTGGTCTTAAAAATGGTTCGGATGGCAAACCTCACATTCCATGTATTTCACAATAGGAAAAATTGCAGGGAAAAAGTGAACAGCTAACTCAGGCCTGTTTTCCCATCAAGGGCAGAAAGGAGTCCTCTTGGAGAGGTGGGAAGAATAATGAAGAAGGGTCCATGGATCCTCCCTATAAAAACAACATGCATTTTGAAACCTTCCTAATTCTAGGCTTAGCTACTAATCAGTTCAACCACACACATGCGCCTCCAGGAGCCACGGGAAGCTACTCACCTCACTGAGGTAAATAAAAAAGGAGCAGGTGGATCCATCCACTCCATAGTCTGCGTAGCAGGGATCCGAACGCCACATGTCTTTCATCCACTGAAATGACAAGAGCAGAGGACATCTTTCAGCTCCCCACTCCCAGAGTCCCTACACATCTGCTGACAAAGAAGGTAGGGGCATGAAGGGTGATAGTGGCATGAGGGGGGCTCAAGCTGTGGCCGAAACACAGAGCAACTACAAGACACTGGCTTGAGCTGGGCTAGAGGAGAGGTGCTCAGGGAGGAGAGAGGTCAGGAGAGGCCACGGCTAGGAGAGCTTTAACATGACCAAGTGCACACCCTCTGGAAGCTACCATTTCCCCAGTGCCTGGAAAGCAGAGCGTGTGCAGGAGCGCCTGAATACAATGCCAGCACGGGTCTACAGACATCCCCAAGGCTGACCAGCAGGTACCTCCAGGTTGGTCTCACAGTCCTAACTGCAGACCTAAACGGAAACTTTCCCCTGAAAGCTGCTGGGCAGGCCATACAAACATAATTTTATTTTTTAAAGTAGACCTTATTTTTTAGAGAAGTTTTAGGTTCACAGCAAAAGCAGCTCCTATGATACACACTCCCTCATCAACATCGTGCACCAGAGTGCTGCATTTGTTATAAGCAGTGGCCTATATTGACACATCCTTATCAACTCAAATCTGTCATCCACGTTAGAGTTCATTCTTGGTTTTGTGCATTCTATAGATTAGATAAATATATAAAATAACATGTATCTGTGATGAAATTATCACATGGGATAGTTTACTGCCCTAAAAATCCCTTCTGCTTCACCTGTTCATCCCTCCCAAGCCCCTGGCAACCACTGTTCTCTTACTGTCTCTATAGTTTTTTGAAAAACATAACGCTGGGCTGGGGCTGAGCTCAGTGTTAAAGCACATGTGTAGCATTATACATGGCATGGATTTAGTCCCCAGTACCAAAAAATAAAAATAGAAAATGATAATTTTGAGAGTGGCTAAGTATCTTGGGGTATTTGCCACAAAGGTAAATGTGGCATTGAAACTACAGCCTGGATGAAATAAGCAGGGGCCTGGGACTAGGGTGGAGGGCAGCTGGACCCTAAGTAGCCCCTTGAAGGAGCATCCACTAGAGGCTGGGAAACAGGAGCTTCAAAGATGGCAAGTGCCTAAAGGGGCCTGGGTTTGTCCAGGGTGACTATGAGAGCCATTGTTGAGTTGGCCTAAGCAGAGAATGGTCATCATGACCACAGTGAAAACTGAAGGATGGAGGCAACTTTTACAGGACTCACTTCAAGGGTCCACTCACCCATTTGTACCTCTGGGAGGGAAAAAGATTGAGGATGAAGGGAGCGAGTGGGTGTCTCTTCAGCCTTACCTTGATTTTCCCCTCGCAGTGGGGGTAGCCATCCATAGGAGGCAATACACATTTTTCTTGAGCTCCATTAATGATATCTAAAAAGAATGGAAAACAACAGAGGATACCATGAAGTCCATAAAACATACATGCCTGACATCCTTGTAAGCAGAGAGACAGGAAGAGAAACCAAGAGATGCCCCTTTGAGCTGTCTGTACTGAGGAACTGACGCAAGAACAGTCCGCCTACAAGATTACCAGAGACCTGCAGCAGGTATAGCATGGCTCAGCATGGTGAGCAAGGCTAAGCAGAGAGCTCGCTTGGAAACCTGCAAATGAGAAACAGAGAAACCAAATGAACGGGGAGCAGGAAATGAAGCCATGAGATGAGGAGGGCCTGCAATGTCTGCGGAGCCATTCTAGGCTACGTGGACAAGGTGAGGTGATGCTCCAACTTCACGCAGCCATGTGCACGAGCTCAAAAGCCAACAGGAGAAAGAAGGAAGAATAGCACTGGGGTACAGAAGAGCTGTGAGCCACAAATCACACTGCCATCCTCACTGCCAGAATTCCCACCATGGTTCCAATAGGGACACCTCAGCACAGACCTAAGACTTCCACCAAGAGCTCCCCATTGCTTTACATATTTTCCACCGAAAATTCCTTTCATAGGAACTGGCTCAAGTGGATTCCTTTTCCTGTTAGCCTCAAGAATCAAAACTGAAAAAGAGTAGGATTCTTACAAGCAGCGTACAATGTAATGTTTGACAATGAATGAACGCGCCAGCTGACATGATTCAGGACTGGGCAAGCCAGGAGACCCAACTCAGTCTCCAAAGGCCACAGAAGGCCTCCTAGACCCAGTGCTACCTTAGCTGAGAACAAAGTGGGAATGTGCCAGACAGATGGTCCATTTAAAGATACCTTCTGAAGAACGGAAGTGGGTCTAAAAGCAGGGACCCACTTAGGCTAGAACGAAGACATGTGAGGTACTGAGAGGCAGACAGATGAGACAGGCAGTGCCCACACAGGAAAGACCTCAAATGCCAGCGATAAGGACTTCAGTCTTTTCCTAAAGAAACGTGGAACAATGAGGAATGAAATTTTTTAAGGAGTGGATGGTTATGAACAGATATTTCTGTACCAATGATCATGTTAGTTGGAAAGCTGGACAACTCCCAATTTACACGATTCTCAGTTTGCATCTGCTCCATTTTCCAGAAAGGTTTGGAAAATGTCAGCCTTATTTACTGCCAGTGGTTTTGTATACAAAGGACTAGTCAGAAATTAGATCCTAAATTGCAACATTATTTGACAAGCATTTATTCAGTGAATACCTTGGTGTTTATTGGGACTTAAATAAGTTAGCATTACAGAGGATCTCGGCTGTACCTAGTTCTTGAAAGCCACATCTTTTGAAAGTCTGCAACAGAAATTCATGACTTCATAATTCAGTGTTTCCTGGAGACCTCTACCTGCTGAGGATGACTAAACCACAGGAAGCAACACCCTCCTTATCAGGAATCAGAGGTGGTGTCTGGCAGCAGTCAAAATGAAGTTACCCAACTCGTTGGAGCCTCTATTTTGCATTCTATAAAACAGGAATGACTGTGGCTGTATTTCACCTAGCCTTACTAAGAAAGTTAATACAGGCTCAGCTCCTTCTGGAAATACATTCTTTGTGTTTCTGCAGGTTTGAGGTATTGGGGGGGGGGTCTTCCTACAGCTCCCCTGTACCATTTGCTAGGGCATAGAACCCATCAATGCATGGACGGTCTCACCAAAGACTAGAGAGTGCTTCCCAATGACTGCGACTCTCATCACTGTTTTAAATCCTGATTTTGGTGGGCAACCCCTTCCTAGCACATAAACAACAGCAGAGATTCTAAGAAATTAAGAAAAGCCTACAAAGTCCTGGGAAGGGTGATCAGACATTTTAGAACACATCTGCATGGGAAATGCCCTCCGGCACTACAGGTACCATTCTATTTTCAGTGTCCGGGCCAGGAGTTCAGAGGCCAGAGGCTACCAACTTTGTGGCAGTAGGGTGGGGTGAGGCCAACTCTCCAGGTGGACCAGGAAGTAAAGCCCTCGTGCTGACTGATGGGTCCCCTTCTTTCAGAGTTTCAGAAATATGTTATGTGAAAGTGTTACCAAAGGCTTAGTCCTGTCTCCAATACCAATTCAACCATGAAGACAAGGTTTGAGAAAAAGGATGAAAAATTTTATTGCTTTGCCAGCAAAAGAGAAACACAGGGGACTCCTGTCCCAGAGGCTGTGATTCTGCCCATGGCTGGGGGTGGGGGTTGGGTGTGGTTTAGAAGAGATGGTTTAAAGGCTACATTCCAGGTGTTCTCTGTCCAGAGTTGAAATTCACCTGTTAATTTGGAAGAATCGTTTCTGAGATCTGGTGCACCCCCAAGTCTGAATTACTTGGTTCCTGCGGTGGGTGTGTGCTGAAGGACAGATAAGTCTGCCTAGGATGGGGAAGAAAGGTAATTCTGACCCCTCAGTTTAGGGAAGGGAAGGGAGAGGGAGAGAGGAAGAGAAACATGTCTGCTTTGAAAATGAGTCACAGTGGCAGAGAGGCAAGGGCATATTCAAAACATAAAGCAGACCACTGTAACAAAAAGTCAGTAAACTTTTTGGTCAATAACAGGCTGTATGCTACATGGTTTCTCTCTACTCAAAACCCCCACATCAGTAGCAATGCAAAGGAATGGATGGGGACATGTTCTAATAAAACTTTATTTACAGAAACACACGCAGACCCCTGCATTTGCTCTAAGAGACTCCCAAAATGAAGTTCCTCATTTCTGTGAAGAACTGCTGAACTGATTCCTTCCTCACCCCCTTGCCCCACAGTAATAAGGATTAAATTATTCAGGGGAACGTTATCACTAAGCGACATCTCCAGCCCCTTTTATTTTTGAGACAGGGTCTCAATGAATTGCTGAGGCTGGCCTCAAATTTGTGATCCTCCTGCCTCAGCCTCCCACATCACCAGGATTACAGGTCTATACTGCTTACATTTTACAGGTCTTATTGCTTTCATTTTAAGGATCTATGCAGGCATTCCTCTGCCCCTCTGCTTTCCACCCTTTCACCACTCACTCAAGACCCATCCCTTCCCTTTATTTAGGACTCAACCAAGCATCACCTCCTTGAAAACACAGCCCTTAATCCTACCCTCTCTTGTCCAGTAGGGATTTAGTTAGGATTTGGCATTGCCTTCCTTTGGGCTCCCCTGGGGTCCTGCTCATGCCTCTCCCACCGTAGTGAGTGATTCTATTATTTTCTGTCCATCTATCCATCTCTTGTCCTAGGGCATGAGGAACCTATGAGAAGGTGGTATCTCTTTGCTGGATCAACAGCCAAGAGATACCACTCTGTGAATGCAGTCTGAATGAACTGAAGCATGTTCCCACCTGTCCCATGATCCCACTACTGGGCTGGAAAGAGTCCTGCTAGGCCCTGGCTTTTCCTCTTCCTCTTGGCAGTTTGTCAGCGAATCTAACAGGGCCTCCTCTGCAATTCTATTAACTTATAGATGAATTTCCTCTCCATTATTTAGTTACACAGCAATGGTTCTGAATAGACAATGGGTTTCTCAAGGCTTTAATGCACTCATGGGGCAGGAGGAGTCAGAGTGGGAGAAACAGGGAGTCCCAGCCTTGCCACCTGGGGCCCAGCTGCTCCCTGACCCCACCAGGGCTAACATGGATGAGACCCTCCACCCCTGCACCTCATGAGGATTCTCAGCTCCTCTTCTGAGGACACTCCCTGCTGTGTTTCCATCACAATGACAAAAACTCAGTAAGTACTTTTGTTACCTTGTACCCACCAAGAACTTTCCAACCTGTGGAAGAGTCTGTGACCCGAGTTTGGTTAATAAACAAAATCTCAGGACCAAAAAGGTTAATGCTACTGCTTTTCAGGGAGGACTGAGCTTACTATACACAAGGTCCCTTCAGAAGATGAAGACAGATTGTAAGATATGTTACTAGAATGTTCTCCCTGCCATACACCCAAGTCCTCTCTCCTGCTTGTTTTTTTTTTTTCTTCAAATGATCAAAGAGAAAAGCAATAGAGCTGCTCGTGTAAGCAATGAGTGAAGATCACTCTTAACATTTCTTGTGGATTCGGGTTCATCCCTCACCTTCAGGTCAGCCAAGCTACAATGTTGTTGCTGTTCACCTAAAACTTCACCTCTGCACGGATCCCACAGAGTTGCTAACCAGGTATCAACGCAACAGGCAGATTACACAGGTGTGAAAATCCTGCTTTCATCAGTGGCTGGTATCCACACAATGAGGAAAGTGCTTGGGTACTGGGGTTGCTTTCTCTGTCACCAGAAATGCTTAGGGTTGGAAAGAACACACCCAACAGGGGAGGCAGGAGAAAAAGACAGGGTCATCACAAACAGAGATGGGGTGCTCCTTCAGGGGCAGGGCCGCGTCTCCCGACTGCCCCCACAGAGGCAGCTATGTTGAGGGGTGAGTGCATAGGGAAAGGGCAGCATTTTAAACACACGACAAGAGGAAACAAAGACAGAACCAGAGAGAGAGGCTTTCCACTCATGCTTTTCTGAGGGAGGAAGAGAGGGAAGCAGAAGTCAGCGAAGACAGAGCAGGAATACAGTGAAGATGGCCTCAAAGGGGCAAGAGGAATGGAAAAGGAAGATAGGCAATGAAGATGGATGGGGGACACTGGCTTATCCATTGTCACAGTTCAGAACAAGGGAGGTGGTCACCTCAACTGACAGATGGAATAGGAAGCCTTTCAAATCCTCAGCACCCAACCTCCAAATTCAGCCGGGGAGCTGGGAACCACATATCTGCTGTGTGCCCAAATGTCAGTGCTGGGGCCTCCTGAGACAAGGTCTGCACCCTCTGGGAGACCACGAGCAAGAAGAAAGGACCCTGTGTCCTTGTGAGGGAGGTGGGGACCCAGTGTGGGAGTCTGGGACACTGAACAGTGGAAGAGGCAGCTGCCAGTTGCTGGGGGCAGCACCTCAGAGTTCTGGTTCATGGTCCCACATGCCTGTGACATTCTGGGACTCCAGGCAGCTTTTTTAAACAACTGAATGAACACATGTAAAAAGGAGTGAAGAGTCCAAGTTTCAGTGAAGTGGAGAGGAAAGAAAATACCACAGGAAAAAAAAAGTGTGGAGGGGGTGGAGAGCCGCCCTCCTAATCACTGGTCCAGCAGCTCTGAGTTCCAGGCCGTAGGTACACAGTCCAGGGAACCTGGGCTACACAACACGGCAACAGCAGGAAGAGCAGAAGGGGAGAAGATCCCTTTCTGATTCTGGGAGAGGGGACATGAATGAATGACATTTAAGCTTCTTGAAATTTAACAAGAGAGGCTTGAGGAATCTTGATATGATTTTTTTGGGGGTGGTGGTGCTGGGGGATTAAACCCAGGGGTACTTACACTGAGCAACATCCCTAGCCCTTTTTATATTTTATTTTACGAGAGGGTCTCACTAAGTTGCTAAGGCTAGCTTTGAACTTGCGATCTTCCTGTCTCAGCCTCCCGAGTTGCTGGGATTACCCTACGCCCGGCTAGTGATATGATCTTAATGACACATTTGTTAACTGTCCTGATGCTTTTACAAGGCACATGCAAGGTTCATCGGGTACCATACAATTCATCTTTGAACTGCCCTGTTTGATATATGTACATGCATATTTCTGAGCCCTCAATTATCAAGTACACAGCATTATAAAACTGCATACCTATGTTAATGATAACTACTCCTCACTGCTGAGTCAGAGAGATCTGGAAATAAGGTCATAAAAAGAGTGTCAAAAACAAAGAGACTGAAGAAGTCAGGTGTCTCATTCCTGATTCCACCTGTGCTTACAGGTGGCACGGCACGAAAGAGACTGGACTACCAGGTGATGACAAATTCAGGGAGGAATGGAGCAGAGTGGGCGGATGGGGAGGGGACAGCTGTTTGAAAGTGAGCCCCACACAAAGACACTTATTCAGAATGAAAAGTGCTCTACCAAAGATCACTTTGCGTATCAGTAATAGCAAAGAGGACGAGTGTTTGACCTGACACGTTTTAAGAACTTACAGAACATGGTGCCATGGATTTTTTATCTAGAACCCAACAGGCATCTAATACATTAAGGGGGTCAATGATTTCACCATGACTATTTTAAAGGGAGTGGGAAATAAAGAAGAAAAAGTGAATTAAAAAAAAAAAACACTTCTCAGCAGGGCTTGGTTGTGCATGCATGTAATCCCAGTGGCTTCGGAGGCTGAGGCAGGAGGATCCTAAATTCAAAGCCAGCCTCAGCAATGTAGTGAGGCCCTCAGCAACTCAGTGAGAGCCTGTCTCCAAATAAAAACTAAAAAGGGCTTGGGATGTGGCTCAGGCTAAGAGCTGCTGGGTTCAATCCCCAGTGCGAACACAACAAAAACTGTGCAAGTGTCAGGAAACCGAGTTTGATCTTCTCACCCTATCCCTTTACCAACAGCTGGGATCACCATCCACATAAGCCAGGGCTCCACTCAGGCCCATGGCACCTCACCAATACTTCCTCTCCAAAGATAAAAGGTCTCCAGTGATCCTGTCCCGTGTGTAGGACAAGCTGGCATTTCTCACCTTATATGAACATGAAGCCACACTTATCAGATGGCCCCAGCAAAAGTTCACCCATGTGAGCCGGGCAACAGCCAGGAACTGATTCGACCTGCGTGCCTGAGACCTAGCTCTTGCCAGCACCTCCATCAGCTGGCTTGGCTGCAGAATGAAGAGCAATAAAGCCGACAGAAATCAGCCATGGTAAAATACAGTCTCCCGTTAAAATGACCTCAGCAGTTATCCTCAGCTTGGCAGGTACTCATTTAAGGCTGCTTCAGGGTTGCACTACAAGAAAAGTGATTTAATTTTTATAACTGAGTCATATACACGTATTTCAAGCAGAAGACTGCACAGTAACAGGACGGTTCTTGATCACAAAAGGAACTGGCAGCCAACATGTGGCTAACAGGCAGGACTCTCTTGGACCTCCAGGGGAGAACACAGCTTGAGTATGCCTTCTCCAAAATGTCTGAGCAGTATTTCAAATTTCAGAGTTTTTCAGACTTTTGAATAGCTGCATAAACTTCTGATTAAGCATTCCTAAGCAGAAAATCCCAAATCCAAAATACTCCAAAATTTAAAATTTTGGGGGCTATCAGGTCAGCATTGTAAAAGCTTAGGATTTTTTTTTTCTGTTTTTCTTTTCTTTTTTTTTTTTTTTAAAGAGAGAGTGACAGTGAGAGAGACAAAGAAAGAGAGAAACAACTTTATTTAGTTTTTCACATGGCCTTAGTTGCTCCAACACTTAGTTGTGTACATGGTGCTGGGGTTTGAACCCGGGTCTTCGTGCTTGCCAGGCAAGCGCCGAAACCGCTGAGCCACCACTCCAGCCCCAAAGCTTAGGATTTTCAAGCATTGTGAACTTCAGTTTGGGATGTTCACATGGTAGCTGACACTTTGAAAACACATATTTTATTTTATTTTTTTAAATCTAAAAAGATAGGAATGCAATTATCATTGCACCAAAGAATTCTGGAGCTGCAACAGACTTCTGAAGCCGTCTTTGTCAGCCCTCCCTTTAATTCTTGATTGATGAAACTGCAGCCTAGAGAAATGAAGTGCCATCCTCACTTACTGATAAAACAAAATTCATCAAGCACCTTCCCTGTGCAATGCACCGTGAATGTCCAGCCCAGGACTTTGCCTTCCGATTCAAAATTGTTTCCGCCATTCTGTTTCTAGGTCTTTAAAAGGCATAGCACCGCCAACAGTACCACGTTTGTATTCTGCATAGGAAACTGGATGAGTCAACACTGAGGAATAAAATATCAAATTATTTTTCCCCTCTGAAAAAGCACTTCCAAGGGCCTCAGGGACTTGCTGAATGGAAATCTGGAGCTGCCCTATTGCCCACGTAGAAATACTAGGGATGGAATGCAAGTCAGCAAGGAAGTCATATGAAAGCACGTTGCCAAATAATCAATCTCATAAAACCCCCTATCACAATCTGACAACGCAACCTCACGTTATTTATATCACCCTTTGTCACATATTCTTTATTATTTTTTTGCAGGATTACCTGCCTAATTAAGCTTTCAAGCAATAATAAGTTTTTTTTTCCTTTTCTTGGTAAGACAGTATTGAGAATAGGAACTTGGACAAAGAGTCTCTTCTCAGCACGAGAGAGAGGGCTATAAGAATGATACACAGACACGCTCTATGTGCACACACCAACCCCTCATTCTGGTAAGCTCCAAGTCAACGCTTCTTGAGATGTCCACCCAAAGAAAAGGGTGGCTCTCACATATCCAGGAGCATATCAGAAAACAGCAGGTGTTAAAAAACTGCCCCGAGGGCTGGAGCTGTGGCTCAGTGGTTGCAGAACTCGCCTGGCACACGCAAGGACACAGGTTCGAACCCTAGTACCACATACACAGCGAAGTGTTGGAGCTCTAGCAGTTCCTTAAAAAGCTAAAGACAGGGCTGGAATGGTGGTTCAGCAGTAGAGCACTTGCCTGGCATGTGTGAGGACCCGGGTTTGACCCCAGCACCACATACACAACTAAGTGTCAGAAAAATAAAAACCAGATGAAAAAATAAAAGACAAATTTTAAAAAGTTAATGCAAGAGTGATCATTTGACCCAGCCTTTCTAACCAAAATTTAAACTCAAATGCCCATTGACCAACAAACAGATCAAATGCGATACACTCATAGAGTACTATTCAGCCATAAAAAGGAATGAAGTGCTAACATGGATGAGTCTTAAAAAACTCTTGCTAGATGAATGCTAGCCACAAAGTCACACAGAGTATGATTTCACTTATACGAAATGCTTAGAACAGGCAAATCTATAGATACAGGAAGTAGTAAAGTGTTTGCTTTGGATTGAGGGAAGGGAGCTATAAGAGATGGAGAGGTGGTAAGCGGGATGGTGGCTAAAGGTGGCTAAAGGACAGGCACAAAGTTTATTTTGAGGTGATGAAAATATTCTAAAATTCATTGTGATATGAGTTGTAGAACTCTGTGAATATACTAAAAGCTTTTGCATATGACATTTCAGATGATAAATTGCTTGCTATATGAATTTTATCTCAGTAAAGCTGTTACAAAACTTCTGAAACTCTGCCACAATTCATTCAACAAATACTACACCTAAATGAATATCTGCAATGATCTCATTTTTTTATTTTTGTACTGGGGATTGAACCCAGGGGTGCTTAACCTCTGACCCAATCCCCAGCCCTTTTTATATTTTATTTTGAGACAGGGTCTAAGTTGCTTAGGGCCTTGCTAAGTTGCTTAGGGGGGCTTTGAACTTGCAATCCTTCTGCCTCAGCCTCAGGCGTGTGCCACCACACCCAGCCTGCGATGATTTTATTACCTTCCTAAAGAAGAAACAGGGGAATCCAACATGGCGTCCTGAAGGGAGG
Source organism: Aplodontia rufa (assembly GCA_004027875.1). NCBI lineage: Eukaryota > Metazoa > Chordata > Mammalia > Rodentia > Aplodontiidae > Aplodontia > Aplodontia rufa. The sequence continues at coordinate 1,842 of PVKS010009545.1, read as the reverse complement.
CAGCATTTCCTGAGGCTCCAGGTTTGCTTGGGAAAATCCCAGTTAATCTTCAACTTTCCAAGGTGTGTTCATGGGAATTTATATACGATCTTCTAGTACTGGTTTATGAACCTTTTCTAAGGAGCCGAGACTTGGGAAAATAAAATGTAAAAAAAAAAAAAAAAAAAAAAAAAAAAAAAAAAAAAAAAAAAAAAAAGCGGGGGGCGGGGGGATTTTCCACGTCCCTGGCCAGACGCAGAAAGCTGTCTGTGCTAACTTCCTCTCCGTGCGGTCGCCATTGGCGAGCCAGGGACAGAGTGTGGAGAGGGAGGAAGAACGCAGTCTGCCGCGCCAAGAGTACAGTAGTTCAGCTGTTTGCTTGTTACTAGCTGAGCGACCATTAGATCAAGGAGAGATAAAGGGACTTTGCTCAGCCAGGATCAGTGGTCGCTCCTGCGATCCTGCCACTTACTAATACAAACATCCACAGAACTCACACTTGGTGCAGGGCGAGAACTGTGCTGGGAGATGGGCCTCAGGGACGCCCGGTAGAGAAGACTACTCAGGGGGGATAGCTGACCGCCATCCCAGGCTCCAGGTCACAGTCCCGTACCAGCAGCAGGGACAGAGCTGCGAGCGACCACAGCTGAAGCAATGGACCTCAGACGAGTCACACTCACCATCACTGCTGTGATCCTGCCCCAAACTAAATCAGACAACCGCCGAGGGCACACACTACAGGGGCTAGAGCTGTGCTGGGAGACACCCGCTGGGGCGCCCAGTCGGGATAGCCGGGTCACAGTCCCGGACCTCACAGGTGGAACAGTGAGTGGTGATAACAGCGGCAGTAGATGTCAGTGGAGTCAGAGACACCAGCGCTGCTGTGATCCCGCCACTAACTAAATCAGACATCCACTGAGCTCACACACTGCAGGGGCGAGAGCTGTACTGGGAGACGGAGGGCCCAGAGGAGCAGATTACTTGGCTGGTTACCCTGGAAGTCATTCAAAGTCCCAGGACACAGTTCCCCCAGGATTTTTTTTTCCTTCTTTTTTTGGAACAACCTTCAATAACTGCATCCAGGAAAAGGCCACGGGCCTCAGTCTGATCCAGGAAGAGAAGACCTAGAAAAGGCCCAGACTCCACCCTTCATAGGAGGTCTTCAGTTTGTGGAATAAAGGGGAGCGGTTCTCTGCCCTGTCTACTCCCCTCAGCCAGAAGAATCACGTGGCAAGTTGATCTCTGGAAGTCTATTGCCACAGGAGTCAGTGCACTCTTCTCCCCAGCAGAGGGAGAATACAAATCATCCACACTCCCTGCTCATCAACGCTTCTGGCTTCAGCTCCTCTGGGAAGCTAGCAAACATCAGTGCTTGCCAGAACCAGTCTATTTCAGTAGGGGCCCCTCCTGGAGGTCCCAGGAGTCTAAGTATACCCCAGTCCTTTTTGTGGGATCACATGGCCACAGTCTGAGAGTCATTCATATTGAATCCCAAAAGGACAGTGATCATCTCCTACCAGATCACAGAGATGCCCTTATTCTCTATAGATCCAAGTTAAAAATAAAAAAATTTTTATTTTTCATTTTTATTTTCTTTTATTTTTTATTTTTTTATTTTTATTTTTATGTTATTATATAGATATATTTCCCCCCTTCTTGCTTTACTGAATTTAGTGTTGGTGGATGTAAATATTTATACATGTGTTTGTATTGGTGATTGGCTACTACATTCTCTAAGTCTTCTTGAACCCTACTGCTTCCCTATAACATTGGGTTCCAACCAGGAAAACATTTCTTGATAGCAAGATAGATTCAGCCTCTGGAGAGTGAAGATAACCATGCCCCAACTAACCTCTTCCTCCC
>PVKS010009544.1:0-63638 GCA_004027875.1 Aplodontia rufa | reverse complement strand
ATTAAATATTTTTATTTTGATTCTGGTGCTGGTTTCATGAGTGTGTACACATAAAAGTTGATCCAGTTGTACATTTTATACATGTGCAGCTTATTGCATCCACAGGTCAGTATGGGTTTTTTTTATAACGTTGCCAGTGACTGATCAGCTCAGTTGGTTGATGCTTGGTGTTAACACAGCCAACACTCTGAGCTGAGGTCATTCATAGGGTCAGTTGGCTTCTCTACTTTCACTGGCAACAAAAGTGGAATCATATACTATATTTTTTTGGAGAATACCTGATTCTTTATTGTTCCAGTAATTGAAGGTTTCAAATTAATCATTGCTCATCTTAATATCTATCTATTAACAAATTACCACAGACTTAGTAGTTTAAAACACACATTTATTAATTGGGCCCAGTAGCACAAGCTGTAATCCTGGACATGTGGGAGGCTGAGGATCACAGGTTTGAAGCCAATTTCAGTAACTTGACAAGTCCCTGTCTCAAAAGAAAAAATATGAGAAATAAGCCAAGCATGGTGATAATCACAGCAACTTGGGAGGCTGAGGCAAGATGATCACAAGTTTGAAGTTAGCTTGGGCAACTTAGTGAGACTGTCTCAAAGCTATGAATAAAAAGGACTAGGGGTGTAGCTCAGTGGTAGAGTGCCTCTGAGTTCAATCCCCAGTACCTCAAAAATATGCATTTATTGTGTAGAGGTATAGGTCAGACACCACACACACACACTGTGTGTGTGTGAGAATGATATCATGACATTGCAGCCAAATGGATGGAGATGGAAAAAATTATGCTGAGTGAAATATCCCAAACTCAGAGACTTAAGGGATGAATGTTTTCTCTCATATGTGGTAGCTAGAGTAAAATCTAACACAGGATGAAAGTTAGCTAAGCTTAAATAATAATCTCAGGTGAAATTTCACATAAGCAGAGGGAACCGTAACTATGAAGGGAGGGAGGCAAGAAGTGGGGGACTGGAGGGTTATCAATGCAACTGGGAACTTTCAACTCCTATGAGAAGACAAATTGTACACAGGCAGGCAGAGAAACTCAGAAATTTCAAAATTAATATACATGTATGTGCTTATTTCTATCTGTAGCATGGAGGTAGTGCAGAGGAGACATGACAGCGGGGAGTGGACAGAGTGGGGAGATCCTGGACTAGGATCGGCCTCAAGGGAATTTGTCAATATCCATGTGTACATGATTATGTAACAACAATTCCCTCCCATATGTAAGACTATGCCAAACAAATGAAAATATATAAATAGGGGCTGGAGCGGTGGCTTGGTGGTTGCAGTGCTTGCCTGGCATACGTGAGTACACAAGTTCAAACCCCAGCACCTACGTACACAACAAAGTATCTGAGTAATGAAGGTTACTTGAAAAACTAAATAAAAATTGCTTCTCTCTTTCTCTTTCTCACTGTCCCCTCTTTCTAAAAAAAAATACATAAATAAATAAATAAATAAAAAGAAAGAAACTTTGTCTTCAAATCAACTATACCCAATTTCTCATTGGTGAGATTGTGAATGTGGCAGGCATTTTCCAATGCGGCCCCATTGATAACCATCTCTACTATGTGTTTTTTCCCTCTTGTTTGGCTTCTTTTCCTCAGCATAACGATTTTGAGATTTATTCATGGTATTGCATTTATCAATTCCTTTTCCTTACTGAGAAATATTTTATTGTGTAGCTATACCACAATTCACTCACCCATATATCTGTTGATGTGCATTTGTTTTGTTTACAGTTTTTCACCATTGACAATAAAGCTGCTATGAACATTCACTAAAAAGTCTTTTTTAAAGACAAGTATAGTTGATTTCCTTGGGTAAATACCAAGAAGTGAGATGGCTAGACAATCTAGAAGATAAATGTTTTACTTTTATTTTTCACATCAACTATTCATTTTTTAGAATAGATTTAAGTTTATAGGAAAGTCAAAAGTACCAACAGTCCATACCCAATTTTATTAACACCTTATATTAATATGGCACATTTTTGTGATTAAAGAAATAACATTGATAATTTATTAATTGAAGTCTTTATTTTATTCAGATTACCTAAGTTTTTACCCAGTGCCTCTTTTGTTCCAGGATCCTATCTAGATTATAACATTACGTGTCTCTGTCATTCCTTTTAGCTGTGATGTTTTAGCCTTTATATTTGAGAGCCTTGATTCTTTTGAGGGGCACTGATTAGGTGTCTCACAGAATGTTTCTTCATTGAGATTTGGCTGATGTTTCCCCCATAGTCAGATTGGGGTTGTAGACTTAAAGGAGAGAGAGGGGGTGGCAGTGAGAGGGAGAGAGAGAGAATCAATTTTATTTTATTTAGCTTTTCATTTGGTTTTCACTGCTCAGACATGTGGTGCTGGGGTACGAACCCACACCAAAACCGCTGAGCCACAGCTCCAGCCCCAGGGTTATACACTTTTGGGAGGATATGTTCACCTTCTAAGAGGCTTCTATACCTTTTTCCATGGTATTTGAACTCTATTACACTCTTACCAGCAGTACTTGAGAGTTCCAGTTGCTCCCCATCTTTGTCAGCCTTTTTACCATTAGATGTTCTGATGAGATATCACTGTGGCTGTAAGTTGCATGTTCCTAATGACTAATGACACTTAGTGTTTCTTCATATGTTGGTGGGAGGTTTGTGTATCTCCAATATGTGCTATGGTTTGAATGAGTGTCCCCAAAGGCCCATGTGTTATACACTTGGAACCAATGGTGGTGCTCTTGGGAGGTGATAAAATCTTTGGGAGGTCCTTAGGCCATTGACTCTCAAAGAGGATTGTGGGACCCTACCTTTGTCAGTCTCTTTTTGCTTCCTGCTCATAATGTAAGCCATTTATTCCACCACATGCTCCTGCTGTAATGTGCTTCCTTACTACATGACCAAAATGATGGGATCACCCAATCTTGGGTTTCAAGAACCATGAGCCACATAAATTTTTTCTCTCTTTTTAAAATTTTTTTAAATTAAGGAGTTGAGTTATTGTACAATCATAAATGTATATAAAGTAACCATACGATATGCATTTGCCCAGAAACCAGAGTTACCCCCACATCACCCACACCCCAGTCCCTTGTAAATCTTTTCTCTTTCAAGTTAACTGCTATAGTAACACCAAATTTACTCATACAGTGTCCAAATCTGCCATTTTCTTATTGTGTTCTTCGTGTACTTATTGAGTTGTAAAAGTCCTTGATATATTTTAGTTATAATTTTTGTTTATTTTAAAATTCTTTTGGTCAAATATTGTGTTCTTGCTGTCTGAGACTTGGTTTTTAGTTTTCTTAATGGTATCTTTTGAAGAGAAGATTTTAAATAATTTGATAAGATTCAACTTATTTTCTTTTCTATGGTTTGAAATTGTGGTGTGGTATCAGGAATATCTTACTTAACCTCCACATTGTGTTTACTTATTAAAAGTTCTATAGGTTTAAGTTTTCCATTCAGGTCTATGATTCATTTGATTTAAGTTTTGTTAAGTACAAACCTAACTTAATTTTTGCATAGCAATATTCAGTTGTTTCTCTACCAGTTGCTGAATAGACTTAGCCACAGTATTTTTAGCATATTTGTAAAAAATCAATTGAATAAATCATCATAGGTCCATTTCTGAACCTTCTATTCTGTTCCAATAAATGTTTATATATTTTCCTGAATTATTTGCCACCAAATTCAAAATATCTTGGTTATCATAGTATACAATAAACCTTAAAATTAGGTAGCATAAGTCTTCCAATTTTGTGTTTTGTATATATTTTTAAAATAAGCATTGCTCTGATACTTTGCATTTCTGTACAAACTTTAGAATCTGCCTGTACTTTCTAAAAAAGAGTCTGATGGAATTGAGATTACTATTGCATTGAATTTATAAATAAATTTGGAAAGAATTACTGTCTTAACAAAATATAGCCTTAACATTCACAAGCATGATATACCTTACCATTTATTTTAGTCTTAATTTCTCATAAGAATATTTCATTCTTTTCATTGTAGGACTACTGGGCATTTCTGTTAGATTTATTATTAAACATTATATATTTTGTGGCAACATTATAAATAGAACTTTAAAATTTTTCCTTTTCTCCCTTCATAGATAGTATATAGTCTAAAGTTCATTGATCCTATGTCTGGCTGCCATACTAAATTCATTCGTTAGTTCTAGAATTCCTCACATTTTCCTTTTTCCCCCTCAGATTACTTGATGTAAAAAATCTTATTTCCAAATAAGTATAGTTTTGCTTTTTATTTCTCAATAATTGTGTCTTTTATTTTCTCTCTCTCTATCTTTGGATTTATTGTAATGTCTGGGGCCATGATATTTGGATATAGTTTGTATAATCAAGAGTGAGGTGGACTCTCAATGATCTTTTGAATTTCTTCACCCTCTGACTTTTATGTAACATACCACCACATAGATCAAAACAATAAAAATTCTTAGTCTCTCAGATCTACAAAGGAGAGAAAATGAATATATTTAATGAGATGATGAACAAATACCATTTTTGTTTTGCTTAAAATGGAGTAATGGAGTATATAGTGTGAAATATATTGATATCTATCATTTTCATGCTATTAAGTGAATTCAAAAAGTGGAAAAAATAATAAACAAAAATTTCCAGGGAAGTCATAAGTTTGATGCTTTAAAAGTTCATTTTCTGATGGCAGTGAAGGTTTTTATAATAAAGAATGGGAAATAACCTGTGAGTGATAGTATTTATAATAATGAGGAAAATTGAAAGGTTTAACTCAATCTAGAAAATTCACCCAAAACCGTAATCCTCTGAGTTGCAGGACTAATAACATGAACAAGTAGTCACAGTAGGCATCCTTGGGGGTTTTAGGGAAGAGTTATGATTCCAGAACTTGCTCATATTTGTGCAGTAGCTTATAAATAAGCTGATGGCTTTGGGTCACTTGCCAATAACCTTATTTAAGAATGACCATCTTGACGTGCTCTAGTATTGATCAACATGGGATATAGAAGAAGCTCAGTGGTAGTGAAATAAAGGGAACCACAGTGAGGACATTGAACTTGCCATTTGTCAATAATCAAAACTTGGTAACAATTGTCAAAAAGAACCCGTGACTGTATCTGCCGTTATCTGTAGAAAGGCATATCTGTGTTTGTGTTGGCTGACCATCTATTCATAGTTCATTCCGTAACTTGATTTTTTTTCCCTTGGGTTTCACACATCCTGTATAACAGTACCAGTTCCTAACCCTTCATCTAGGTAGTCCTGTCCAATGTATGCTGTCAAGATCCCTAGGTAGGAAAGGATACTTTGAGGATTCTACCTCTCTCACATTCCCATGCATTATCACATTTCTCACACCACATTTATTGAGTAACACCTTTGAAATTTTAAGCTATAATACTTGGACAGCTTTAATTTCTGCATCTGTAAAAACTGGAATACTAGTAGTTAACATTTTGGGAATTCCTGCTATATGCAAAGAACTATGCTAGATACTTCATATGCCATCTTAAAATAATAGCACCATCTTCCAGGGCTGTATGAAAATTAAAGTTGACATTGAATGTAAAGCACAAAGCTCAACTCCTGAATGTTAACTAAAAAAATCATTGATGATATTAAGATATTACTACTACTTATGGTAAGGTAATTAAATTGTTGACTATTTTAGTCCCAATTCCATGCTATGATATTTATTTTTGCATATCTAACTTTGCATGTCTGAGATAATTTCCTAAGGCTAAACTCTTAAAAGTGGTACAGTTGTTGAGATTCAGTTGCAAGTAATAAGGAACACTTTGAGCTATCCTAGAGGAAAAAAAGCATGCTTTGGATTCAGGGGTGAGTGATGGATTGATTCTGTGACAGTCAGGAAGGCAGCTGGAACTGTGAAGAATGCAGAATCAGGGACTGGGAAGCCATCAGAACTCCATCTCTGCTTGCTGTTCCTCCTCTCTGTGCAATGGTGGTGGTCTTCTTTCCTCTGGGAAGGAAGCTCCCATTGTGTCTTGTTCCATCTGATGGAAGGATGGCCTTGGGGCAGGTGCAGAGTATGCACCAAGGCTCCTGCTGCACAGCAAGAGATTACATCTCCTTCTTTCTGTGACAATTTAAAAGGCTCCAGAGTAGGACTCAGTACCTGCCCCTGGCCATGCAGCTGGGGGAAAGGACACCTGTTTACTGGGGCTGAGACCTTCTCTTTTTTTGTGGCAGGGAGTGTTCAGAGCAGAGGCAATTCACCAAGTTTCTACTCTACTGGGTCAAAAACAATGTATGTAACAATTTTAGTATATATTACCACATTAATTTCAAAATGTTCTCTATTTCCATCAGTGGTAAATAGGAGCAACTGTTTTTAAAATCCATCTAACATGTCTCCAACCTATTCCATTAGGTCCAAGTCTTTAAAGTCTGATATAATTTAGGTAAATAAAATATTGGAGACAGAGGACATTATATCATTTTTCCCCTAATATAGAACTCATCCTGTGTCTTTGGTTCCTTATTATGTTCTTTTACTAAGTTCTCTTTTCTTTCTTCCCCTAATTTGGGGTAATCTTATAGAAGTTGGGCTCATTCTTCAGCCTGGGCATCTTTTCATCAGTTCATTTAGCCTTTTTGTAATAACAATCTCCAAAATCCTTATCCTCTTCCTGGCTGCTCTACATTATGTTTTAGCAACATAGTTCTTACAATACTTAAGGCCAGAAACTGAGACATCAACTTGGAGGATTCCTTTTCCTTCACCTGCCATACCTAAACTCTCACCAAGTTTGTTTGTCATACAGGAAGGCATCATTTTCCCCATCTGTCTTCCGCTTACTTCCGTTATTCAGGCCATAAGAAGAGCACAAACAACAGACCCTCAGTTCTCAAGTTTAGATTTTCCCATTTAAGCCACATGTAAGGAATAACTCATCTCTAGTTCCAAATCCTCTCAATGGAGCAGGCTCTTATTTTGGACCACATAGGTATGGACAAAAGTCAGATCACAAGGCAGAAATATGAATGGCTCTAGGGGCGGGGTGGGATATGTTGCTCCCCGAAGAGATTCTGGGAGGGAAACTCCATAGGTGGCTATAACACAATTCACTGAAGCATCAAAGACAGAGGTGCAAGTGTCATCAGTAATTAGAATTGGGATATACTTGGTAACTCTTCGATGATCTTTAGCCTTAAATACAAATTTTCTGGGTAAATAAAGCACTATTTTATATGTAATTTTAATATAGTTTTTTCATGAAGAAAACTGAAAATGAAAATAATGTAGATGGAGAAGGAAACATCCCATCTTTCTGACTTTCTCTTAAATAGAAAGCCATACCACCTGCTACTGGTAGCTTTTTCAGCCTTGTGACTCATGGTCCAGACATGCAGCATGTGAGTCTCCTGAGGCCAAGGTCTGTGACCTCCAGCTCCTAGTTGCTTCGAGCTGCTGCAGTGACATCAGCATTCTGGGTTTTCCTAGCTGTGAGTCCAGAGGCTGTCAGCATGAGTTGTTTTAGGATCAGGAAGAGTAAGCGAGACAGGTATAGAGGAGGTGTCCTTATAACTGAAAATATTGGTCCTCCTACAACAATAATCAAAATTGAACTAATAGAAAATTTAAAAAACAGATAGTAACTGTTTTGGACCTTAGATTTTTAGGCAGATTGGACAGATGCATGAAGCCCTTCCTGCCTCATCTCCCATACTATACCCCTTTCATGCAGAATTTCTTTCATTTAAGGGGCTTGTTGTATAACCTCAAGTCTCTGGGCTTATGCAACAGTTGTTATGTTTGGCTTTTCTGTGTAGCAAGAGTGTGCTCTTCTCTATTTTGTAGTGTTTTATTCCTTCATCGCTCTCCAGCTCCAGTATTTTCTTTCCAATGCCTTCTTTCCTCCAGTTTCCCACTCTTTTCCACTGGCATAAGGGTTCCTTCCTATGTGAACCCACCACACTTCGGGTCTCCACTCTCCAACATTTAATGAATCGGTTGAACAGCCGCTTGGTGTCAAAGCATGGTGTCCAGTATTTGACTGGACTTTACAGGATGAAAGTGGAGGATGGAGAGGCATGATTCTTGCTTTAAAGTAGCTTTCATCTCAGGGAGACACCAAAAGGAAAATACCAGATAGCACATGTAAAAGCTACGTGTGGATGTGTGTTCGGGAAGGGACAGGCAGACTGGAGCTCCATTATTCCAATACTCCCAGTCTTTACTCTGCTCCAAGAAATAATGTATCTGATTGGTGAGTTTTGAAAGAGGAAATCAGTCCTGCCCACATGGGATCATATTCTTTTCTGGTAGCCTGTGCCCTAATTCTGCCACCGGTATAAAGCCTTCCAGTAGGGAAGTCTATGTCTATTTGGGCTTTGCGTGGTAGGGAAATTTAGCCTAATTCTGGAGATATTATTCAGAAGATGCCTTTTCCAGTTCCTCACAGGTATATGCTCACCACTATTGGGGTCAGTTTTATCAAAAATAATGGTAATAGTGGGGTATCCTATCTCATCACACTTATTTTTTGATTTCGCCCCCTTCCGCAGAGTGCAGGTAGGAAATAGGGCTATGTTCTGGCCTCACCGCTATCTGTTTAATAGACATAGAGTGTGTTTTAGTCAGCTTTTTCTCTGCTATGACTAAAAGATCAGGCAAGAACAATTATAGTAGGAAAAGTTTATTTTGGGGCTCACAGTTTCAGAGGTCTTAGTTCATAGAAGGCTGGCTCTATCCGCTGGGGCTCAAGGTGAGGCTGAACATCATGGCAAAAGAGTGTGGCAGAGGGAAATGGCTCAAGGCATCCCATTGGGAAGCAGAGAAAGACTTCGCTCACCAGAAGCAAAATGCATACCCCAAAGGCATGACCCCAATGACACACCTCTTCCGGCCACACCACATCAGCCTGCAGTGAGCACCCAATTAATTCCTATCAGACAATTTGGGTCAAGGCTGTCATAATCCAATCATTTCACCTCTCAGCCTTTTTGCATTGTCTCACATGGTGAGCTTTTGGGGGACACCTTTCATCTGAACCACAACAGAGTGCAAGAAACTCTGAGAAGGGACCCAGAAGATCAGAGAAACCCCTGAAGAGGCAAATGCAATAACTTTTGCTAAAGAAGTAGGAGTGAAACTGTTCTCCAGAGAAGGAGCGCAGTGTTTTCACGGGTGGTGCACCCACTAGGCTGACAGGGTGATGACATCCAGAATCGGGAATTGAGGAAAACAGAATTCAGATTATAAAAAGCTCTGCCGCACTAAGGAATCCAGTTATTTTTCTATAACCCATGGGGGACTCATAAAGGAATTTTAAATTGAGGAATACTCTGAGGAAATTTGGGCATCAAAAATATGTGAACAGGGGGCTGGAGCCGTGGCTCGACGGTTATGGCACTTGCCCTGCATGTGCGAGTTCGGGGGTTCAAACCCCAGCGCCACATATACCACAAAGTCTCAGAGTAATGAAAGCTACAAAACTAAATAAAAACTGTTTCTCTCTCTCTCACTGTCCCTATCTCTTAAAAAATATGTGAACAGAAGTAAGAAACTGACTTTGAGGAGGTGAGTGAGGGTTGCAGGTCTGTTGACGAGTTGTGCACTAGCCCATGGTAGAGGTGACAGTAGGAGAGGAGCAAAGTCAGGGGACTCCAGGCATCTTAAAGAAGCAGAATCTATGTGATATGCTGATTGGATGTGGAGTTCGGGGCAGGGTCATGCTGGTGGCTGGCTTTCAGGCTTGAGTCTCTGGAAGGATGGAAAAGCTGAGGCATCTCTGACTAATGATATATATGTCTTACCACCTAAGATATTGCATTAGAATTCACTGATAATTCAACCACACTTGGTCATGACTTCCTGAGAGAGAGTCTGTGACTTTCATTTGAGTGTCAAAGGGCCTTGTGTATTGCCTGATACAAAATGCATTGAAAATACTTCTTCAACTTTTTTCTTTCTTTCTTTCTTTTTTTTTTTTTTAAACTCATTGCTATAGTGAGGATGCTGAATATATCCTGAAGGCCCAGGTGTTAAAGAGTTGGTCCATGGAGGGTACTATTGGAAGATGGTGGAACCTTTAGGAGACAAGGCCTAGTAGGAGGCCCTTAGGTTTTTGAGGGCCTGCCCCCAAAGGGGATTTTGGAACCCTTGCCTTTTATTCTCTCTTTTGTTTCCAGTCTTTAACTGAACAATTTTGCTGATCACTTGCTTCTGTCATGAAGTGCTGCTGCAGGCCCAAATCAATGGGTCAACCAGATCATGGACTGGAATCTCTAAAACATTGAGCCACAATAACCCTTTTCTCTTTAAAAGTTAATTTTCTCAGTTATTTTGTTATAGTGATGGAAAACTAGCATGTACATGCAATATTTCCTATATGCCAGGTACTATTCTAGGTGCTTTACAAATATTATTTTAATACTCTTTATAATAATCCTATAATGTAAGCTTTAATATCCCCCCTTTATAAATTAGGAAACTGAGGCACAGAGATGAAGTAACTTACCTGATGTGATATTAAATTGCTGAGCTGGGTTTCAATCTGAAGCTGGGCTTCTGAGGTATCACTCTTAATTATTGTACTGCACTGAATAAATAGACAAATTTCTAGAACTTACAAAATCAATATGTCCGAAGTGACTTCTATCCACTTTCAATTGATGAACATCTTTGAAACTCAAATAACAACATATGATATGTCCTCTGACGTTTTGTACTTCCTTGAGCCCCAAGGCTGGGTTCACAACCCTGTGTATTTCCTGTGTCCCTGTCCTTATCTCTGTCTTAGGACAGACCTATCCTCTTACAGTTGCCTATTTATTTCCCTGTCTCCCTCCTGGTTTGTGAGCTCCAGGATGGCTGTAGGTGGCACCTAATATGTGTCTGTGGACAGAGAACTCAGTCTTTATTTATTTTGGCTAAAATCAGACACAAATGATCCACCAAGGTAGCTGCCCATGTGGAAGGGTGCCAGGATGACACCTGAGAGATGGAGGAGTTGGTGGGGTGGTTAGGGTGAAATGCAGGTGGAGCAGGAGACTGCTCTTCGGGGTCCCAGCCTTCTAATCTCATGGAGGGAGAATTCCCTTCCAGTGAAAGCTCCAGACATCTGTTTCTCATCTGCCTATCCATTTATGATTTTCTTCCTCTTCCTCCCTGCCTGTGACTCTTGGGGTTGGCTGCAGCTGGAAAGCTCGTGTGGAAGTAAAGTTCTCGGTAAATCACCGACAAGGCTCCAGGGCTTTAGGGTTCATTTTTCACTAAAAAACACCAAATAGTGGAGGCTGGTGAAGGCGAGTAAAGGAAAGTCCAGCCTAAGCTATCTCTGTATTATGAGTGGGGAGTGAGGGAATGACGGAGAGAGAGAGAGAGAGAGGGAGAGAGAGAGAGAGAGGGAGAGGTGGAGACAGAGAAAGTGTGTGTGTGTGCATGCACGTGTTGGCTCAGATCCTTTCATCCCATTCTTGGTAGGAGCCAAGGAGTCAAAGCCTCTAAACGGCTGGGCCTGGCAGATCTCCCCATACTCTCCGGCCCTGTCCCATGGATGGCTGCAGTCCTTCCATGAGAAAAATCTCTGCAGAGGCCAGGTCAGCCCCTAGGCTCCTGCTCTGTGCCCGCCCACACACTTCACAGGAAAGTAAACAGGGGCAGGGAGGCAGGCCCAGATGACTTGACAGTTGTGGCCAAATTGGAGCTGAGTTAGGCAGAGGAGGCTGTGAGTCCATAAAAATTAAGTATTGGGAAATGCCATCTTCTAGTAGGGTGGGTGGTAAAACTTCGTTTCTCAAGAACAAGGTTGCCTTTTTAAGTCTAAACTGCTTTCAACTTAGAAGCCTCTTTCATGTTGAACATTTGGTGAGAACCAGGTCAGCATAGAAGTTTCCACAAGCTCAGATGTTCCACAGATGAACCCATAGGATTATTGAGTGCCTGAGCTCTAGGGACACTGCAACTCTGTGTAGATCTTTTCCAATCCAAGGCTTGTTTCATCAATGTTTATAGCTCAAGTGATGCTATATCAGAAATAAGTGTAATTTGCAATGAGATTCTTGAGGTATAGTGACATTGGTGATATGAGTGTGAGGATTCGTGAGGAATTTCTTTTACAGGAACTTCAGGCATTGTGGATTCTTTGGAAGACTTGGAACCATCTAGGTTGAACTTCTGGGGTACAATCTGTGACTTTGGATATCATCTGTGGTCTCCTCCATTTCTTGGCCCATCAAAATCCTAGAGGGATGGTAGAACTGATTCTCAGTCTAGAGAGCTTTCCATTAATTCACCCAATTTAGCAGACTAAATTTGAGACTCACATAACATACAAAAGGATTTCTGTGCTGTGTCCAAGTGTGTGAAACAGCCTGGAAAATGCAGTTTCCAGAAAATGTTGAAGGGTTATGAGAATAACAGAAGAGATTTGAAATCAAGATCTTCTCTGACCATCCAGGACTTGAGATTCTCATTATACAAATGTCCTATTTTTTTTTTAAGGATTCCCAGGAAGAACCTTCCGTTCTGTAGAGTATTTGCTCTAAAACTTCCATTTAACCCTGAGAATAAATGTGTCAATGATAGTATGCTGGTATGTAGTGATAGTGTACTTGTGGGATTCATATGAAGAGCTAAATGACCACCGTCAGAGGCTGAGGGAAAGAAGGAAGCAGCTCCACTACTGAACTGAATACCACCCCTCCACTATGGACAAAGGGGCAGAATCCCATTAAAAAGGCTTTGATTTTAATTCTCTGTGCCTGGCTCTAACTTTCCTTAGAATTAATCTGTGCCAGAGATCCCACAGAGTTAAGGAAAACAGATTTTTTGGATGACCTCAACCATGAATTTGACAGAATGCACAAACAGGTTGAATCCAGCCATAATATCCAGCACTGTGGGTGATAATAATACAATAACAGCCTATCATTTGTGGAGTCTTTGGTGCATGCCAGGCACTGTGTTGATTACTCTGCATAATTTATATCATTTAATATTCACAACAGTGCTAAGAAGTATTTGCTTTTATTACTCCCATTTAGCATATGAGTAAACTGAGGCAAAGAGGAGAACAGTTAAACAACTTGCCCACGTTCACATAACTAATAAGCGGTTGAGTTTATTCAGACCCAGACTGGTTGACTGCAGAGTCTATACTTATCCCACTGTGTTTACTGCTTCTTTGGAAACAGCTCTGGGATGTAAGTCAACACAGCCCACAGCCTCTTTGAAGCATTACTTGATATACCATTGCTATTGTTCACTAGTAAACACAACTGATATTTGGAGTAAAAGTGGGCAGGTCTCCAGGAGTTAGATGTTTAGTGTCTTTCTTCTTCCATCACCCCTAACTTAACTATTGGCAAAATCTGTACTTCTGATACTCATGCTAATTGCATGTCAGTGGCTGGTTGTGGGTGAGACTGAAAAAGAGCACATTTGGTTACTATTACCTACTGAAAATGTGTAAAGGAGTATGTTACTAATCCTGGGAAAGTCAGGGTATGACTTTCTCTGAGCAAATCTGAAGAAAGGGCTAGGACAGGAAATTTCTTCCCTTTCTCCAAGCTTCCCATCCCTTTTGGATATATGTGATGGAAAGAGTGAACATAGCACAAAACAGTGGCAAAATATCTCCAAGTCAACAAAGAGAATGCCCTCGGATTGAATAGCTCGGTCAGAGGGGAGCTGGACCATGACCAATACCCTGAGAATTCAGTGGGGGTACCTCATAGGTGGCCAGCCCTGTGCAAGGGGGACCTGTGATTCTTCATTTTTTTTTTTTTAAAGAGAGAGGGACAGTGAGAGAGACAGAGAAAGAGAGAAACAACTTTATTTAGTTTTTCACATGGCCTTCATTGCTCCAAAACTTAGTTGTATAGTGTTGTGTACGTGGTGCTGGGGTTTGAACCCGGGTCCTCGCACTTGCCAGGCAGGCGTCGAAACCGCTGAGCCACCGCTCCAGCCCCTGATTCTTCATATTATTTGGACTATTCTCATGAATAAATTCCATGCTCTGGAGAGAGGAATTCCCCTTTCCTCAACCCACATCAGGGCTTTAGACCTATGGTTGGGAACATATCTGTCCCTTTGCCTATGCTCCAAGCTTGAATGGGGAACCCCTATTGACATTCTGGAGGGTAAAAAGAAAACAAGTGTGTAAATGTGTTCCAACTCCTTTCCCTGCAGTTATGGTCTTTAAGCAAACTTTGCATTTTGGGGGTGCCAAAGCCCAAAGTGATCTTTGCATATCTTCTCTACCACCATCTGTAGAACACAGGTCAGGGAGGAAGGATCTGCATGAGAGGAAGCTGCTGAGTGGGGAGATCTGTGCCTCCTAAGATGAGCACTGGAAAATCCCCTAGCCAAGATGGCACCAGTCAGACATGGCCCTTCTCAGTGCTGGAGGGAACCTAAGCTTTGAATTCATCTGAAACGTTCTTCTGCCAATGTGGGCCACAGGGCTGGGATGCCCATTTAGCTCAGTTTTCAGGAGGCTCCTAAAGAGAATGGGCATATTTTTCCCCCTGGTTGGAAACTTGATATGGCCTAAAGGCAGGTCACATGGACCTTGATAGAGCCTTGGATGTCTTGTTCAAAGGCCTGGTTTCCAGTCCAGCAAGTTGCCAAATTCTTTTAAGTTCCATCTTCCAATCAAAAACAAGAATACTGGACATTTTTGTAGGCTAGCTATGAGACTCAAGTGAGACCATAAATGTCAAGATGGCCCATGAATTGTCATGAGCTACTCCCATGTAAGAGTACCAAAGCAAGGCAGTAGCTTATCAGTTTATAATATGAAGTAATTTTGTTATTGCTTAATAATATAGTCAGGTAATATTTAATAGACACTGCATTAAACTGTAATAAAACATATGTTAAATATATTTAGCTATAAATATATAAGGTAGTGCCTACCCTGTTGCTTCCTACCACACCCTCAGGCAGTCCTATAAAACTCACCTGGTACCCTATTTGAGGATCACCCACTATTCTAGGAACGGCGACAAATAGGATGGTGCTCTCCAGGGGCCTACCTTCTTCTGGGACAGACCAAAATAATTATATGAAAAGAATGAAGATGATTTTTGGGCATTAATATGTTTATATATTCAAATAATATAGAAAATGTGTTAGTCATAGAGAATGGGAAGCACAGCAGTTTTAGAGAATGGGTTCCCGTCTGAGGAGGTGATTTTATGCGGGAGACCTAGCAGGCGGGAAGTCAACCATGTTGGGGTTAGGGTCTCCTGGCACAGAGAAGAGCAAGTGGGAAGATGCTGAAGCAGAAGCAAACTTGAAGACTAGAAAGACGGCCTGCTGGGGTGGCCAGAACAGACGCTGAGTGGGTCTAGGGAGTGGGACCACATTACCAGGTGGGGGTTAGGGCTGGCAGAGGGTGTGGTGAAGGCCTTATTTCCAGCCGGAAGTCATTGCAAGATTTCAGCTGAAAGTAGCAAGACTGATTCATGTTTTAAAAAGAGTTCTTTGGCTGTTGGTGGACAAGAATTAAAGCGAAGCAGAAGTGGAAATACTGAGATCCTACATTAACTCAAGGGATGATCTTAAGAGAGTATATTAATGCGGATATGGTTTTAGGGAGCCAGAGTGCTTTTAGCAACGCATACTGCAGCGAGTCCTGGGGTTTGAGCCCAGGTGGTTGGGATTTCAGTGTGCGTTCATGGACCTTGGGTATATTGTTACTCGCATCAAAAGTCCGTAAGCCACTGCTGGTAAGTACTGCTGTTAATTGTGGCTCACCAGCTAGCTGAGCAGGGAGAGTCAGCGTGGGCGGGGCAGGGCTTGGCGGTGGAGTGGAAGCAGCTGTTATTCACATCAGGTCTGCAGGGCCAGGCCTGGTTGCAGCAGGGCCCTGGATCCACCCTCCCACGGGTTTTCCCGGCTCCATCACAGGGTCTCCATTCCCACCGCAGCCTGTCCCCGCGTTCTGTTTGTGTCTGTACCCAGAGAGCTCCGCTGAGGCCTGTGGTCACAGACTGGCTTCGCCCCATGCTCTGCCCCAGGTTGCAAGCCATAGGGTAAAGGTCCGACAGCTCTGTTTTGCCACAACAGCTGCGTCCATGGCAACAGGGTGTGATATCACTGGAAAAGCAATTTGTAAAAGTACTGACCTGGAGGGAGCTGAGGCCGAAGACAGACCCAGCAGGCTCTATGAGGATGCTCTAAGGGCTTGAGTCCCTTTTTGTACTCCTTGGCCTATCAGACCTTTTCATCCAGGCTTAGCATATCCAGATGTTCTTCCTATAGCTCAAGCGTGTCTAGTCCGGACATAAACCGTTCATTTTTTGTTCAATCACACAAATATTTGCTCACCTGACTCTGTGAGCTCCGGCGTAGCTTTGGACTGGAGGCAGTTAATGGGAAACAACCCTCCGCAGAGTGCCTTCCTCTCCACTTTATGATGCCCCCAGGCCACTCTCAGAGGCCAGCAGGATTTGCTGTCAGAAGGACTTCACGAGAGGCACAAGCAGTCTTTTCTTAGAAACAGGAAACTGTCTTTGTGCCAAGTACAAATGAAGTGAAGCACCGAGAACCCTGAGGGTTGCTCCAAACGCAGAGGCCTCGAGGCAGGCAGGGAGGGCTCAGCTTCTGGCAGCGCCTCTCTGCTGCTCATTCTCATGAATGAGATTGATCTCAGCTGTGGTCTCTGCCATTTTTCATTGCTCTTAGATCATTATGTAAGTGCTGGTAACAAATCCATTGAAATACTTTCAGCAAATTCTTTTTTCAGTCCTCTCAGTATATGAATCAACATGATATTACTTCATTATTTTTCATAACCTCATAACTTTCTCAGTGGACAGATACCACTTACCATTGGGATTGAAAAAAGCATACTGACATGGTGTTTAGCATGAATAGAGGAGAATGTAATAAAATGAAGATCATGGGTTATTTTTTCTAGACATGGCAGGAATAGTAATGGGAAACCAGTTATGAGTTGGGCACCCACTTGGGGTCTTATTGGCTGAACTGCTTCATAAATTCGTGTAATCTTTTTTCAAGTATTAAGTAAATGTCTTCACTGTCCTTGAGGATTGGGGCCATATCTCCTGTTCACCATGGCATCCCTAGCACCTCTCTTGATGTCTGGAATTTGGTGGATACTCAATAAACAGGTGTTGAATGAATAATGAAGACATGAATAAATCAATGCAGTGAATTCTTGATTCATCAATATCATAACAAACTTGTATTGGTTCATCAATATCATAACAAACTTGTATTGGAGTGAGGAGTGTGGAAGGAAGAACAGAATAGAGAAAAAGGGTGGAAACTTTCTCCTGGGATGTCAGAAGAAAGAACATTAGCATTGAAATCAGAAGAGCAGGTATTTAGTCTTGGCTCTATGGCCTCAGACAGGTTGTTCAATCTCCTTGAGTCTCAGTTTCTTTATTTCTCAAACAAGACCTTTAATATTAACAGATAGCATAGTAATCATTTTGGGGTTAAATGAAACAAATTGGGAGAGACATAAAGTCTCTGTACTTTTTTTTTTAAGAAAGAAGGATAGTGAGAGAGAGAGAGAGACAGAGAGAATCAATTTTTATTGAGTTTTTCACGCGGCTTTCGTTGCTCTGACACTTAGTTGTGCACATGGGTGCTGGGGTTTGAACCTGTGTACTCGCGCTTGCTGAGCAAGTGCTGTAATCTCTGAGCCACCGCTCCAGCCCCCTTTGCACACTTTTGATAAGCTGGCACTCAGACTTGGGTCTGCCATTCAATCTCTCTTAAATGTACTGTGTAATTTATTTTGCCACGGATGGAGCTCAGCTTCCATTTCCATAACCAACCAGTGTCCTATACTCCTTTTACTGTTCTTCAGGTCACAGAGCCAGAAAACCTTTTGCCCCACGTATGCTTTCTTCTCTTGGGCAGGTGTCCAGTCTTTTCTCTCTGTGGTTACAGTTATTATCAACACAAAGAATCCAGGTGAGCAGGTCAAAACAGTGTTAAAACACATCTCGTGAGGTTTTGGTGCTGTGGGGTAACAGCCACTGGTGGAATATTTTTCACTTCCAGCAAAATCTGAACTTCCCTCACTGAACTGGGCTCTGCCTTCTTTATGAGCAACAACTCATGCTGAGAGGGCAGCCGCACCGGTGTGTCCAAGTGCTCCTCCTGCTCTGCACTTCTTCCCATCCCTGCCACCACCTACGCATGCACAGGCGCCTCAGTGACAGCTCTTCTGGGGACAGCCACCCACCCCATGGCACTTGGGCTTTCCGATGAGCCTGCCAGCTGAGGGAGTGGTTTCTGTGGTATGGTCTGCCACAACTCATTTTCCATGAGGGTCACCAGGCAACCACCAGAAAGTGACAACTCCTGACGTAAACTCCGCTTCAGCCGGTGACAAGCTCTGTATCCCATTACCAAGGCTGGGCTGGTTCCAGGCTGGCTGTGCCAAGGGCATCCTGCTGGAGAGGGTGGACTGGAGGATTTGAGCCATCCTCTCAGCAGGGTCCTTAAGCTGTGGGATCTGGGGCCAAGGTGAGGAGGTCATGTTGCATGGTGTGGGTGTGGGGTGGGGGTGGAGATTAGGTGGAAACAGCAAAGTTAAAAAAATAAGTCATTGATTTCAAATGCAGCATTCTCCTAGTCCCTGTACTAACCAGAACATTTTTCTATTAGGGTGTCACCCAGGAAATAAACTTCTGTGTTACTTAAAAAAAGAAAAAAAAAAGCTTCTCATTTTTATATGATGATTTACAGGGTTGAAAGTGGATTTATTTTCATGTTTAAAATCTATTCTTCTATGAGTGATTTGGGGTATCCTGTTTTAGAAATGGGGAAATTGAAGCTCAGAGAGAAATTTACTAGCTATTGTTATATCAGAGAGTGATTAATTGGCAGACACCAATCTTAGGTCTTTTTCCTAACATCAATCCAGTCTTCTTTCCAAAGAACGCTGCTTTCTCTTGAAATACTTGTCAGTTGATCCAGTCAATTACTTATTTATTAATTTTAAATACCTTTCGAGTGTCATCTACATGCCACATATTCTTAAAGCAGCAATTATGCCATGCAAATACCCTGGCCCCTGTGGTTTTTCTTGGCCATGTGTTGTGTGACATCTTGGATTAGTAGCCACACACCATCTGTGTAAGGTAGGTATTGTTAACCAGTGGCAGAGGAGAAATCCTCAGATCATAACCTGCTTATGTAGGAGAGAGAGGAACAGTTCAACGTCTGTCTTCAAAGCTGTGCTCTTAACCACCAGCGATTTGTTCAGAGACATCTAATCAGGTGGAGAGATATTTGTGAATGTGTTCTCCTTACCAAGATCCCACTTTGCGACTGCCAGTGCCACCTGCGTGATTTCAGCAAGGAGCATGCTGGCAGTGTCTGCTTTTATTGTTTGACTTCCTTTTTATTTTCTGTTTATATTTCTTATTAGGCAAAGCAGCAGAGTCTAGGGAAATCAGTCAGTATCAAGTGTGTTATGGCTAGACAGACTGGTATCATGATAACATTTCTTCAAACCTCTCTTATGCCAGAACTCTGCAGAATACATTGTACATAATATCTCACTTAATTTTTACAAAAATCATAAAGTCACTGTAGTCCCTCTTTATCCAGGGTTCCACATTCTGTAGTTTCAGTTATCTATCCATAGTCCAAAAATATTATGTGGAGAATTGTAGGAAACAATAAAGTTTAAGTTGTGTGCCATTCTGAGTAGTGTGATAAATCTTGTGCTTACCCATTCTGTCCCGCCCAGGGTAATGACTCATCCCTTTGTTTAGTGTTTCCATGCTGTATATGCTACCCATCCATTAGTCATTTTGGTTATCAGATAGACTGTTGAAGTATGGCAGTGCTTGTTTATAGACTCCAGTACTGTCTGAGGTGTCAAATATCCACTAGAGATCTTGGAATATATTCACCCTGGATAGGGTGGGAGTGGGGTGACTTAACTGTGTTCATCTTTATTTTACAATGATGAGCTTGAGTTAAATAACCTAGCCAAGTTTACAGTAATAAGTTTGTCATCTAAAAGTCAATTCATGGTATGGGCTAAAATCTTGACAGACTGTCCTAAGGAACAGGTGAGGAAAATCTTAAGTAGCAAGAATGGATGGTGGGAAGGCAAAAGGGTGAAAGTCAGTGGAGTTTTTGTGTTGACTTTGTCAGGGTTACATGTTTATCTAACTTATCTAGGTGGTAATTGAAATTGGTTTGACGTGAACACTTTTTTCTCCCAATCTGAAGTATAGGATTATAAAAAAGCAATTCATTGGTTTGCTAAGAATGTGGGAGAAACCTACTGACATAGCATTTGATTTTTAAATTTCTACATTTTATGATTTTTAAAATGTTATATGCTATTGGCAAAACTAAGAACATATGAAAACAGATGAAGGAAACCAAAACTTTTCTAGTCTTACTGCTCAAAGACAATCCCTGTCACCGCTGTGGTACATTGGTGTTCTGTCTGCTTTCTAGGCCTTCTTAAAATATATAATTTAATCCTGATAGTTCTTTTTATATCCATATGCAAGATCACCTCTCTCTTAAGAATTGAGCTCCCCCTTGACTTGCATGGAGAAATGCACATGCACACAAACAGCTCTGGCTCCAGGCCCAGGGTCCTCTTTCTCCTTGAGTTTTTGCCTTTGAGTTGCACAGGAGTTGATGGGGAAAGCCAGGTCATGCCTGGGCTTTGTTGTCTCCAGAAGGACTTAGCTGACCCTGGGCTCTGTTACAGCCCAAGGGCATCAGCCTCTGCTACTGAGCTATACATTTCCCCTGACAGTAGCTCTTCCTAGTCCTCCCTAGACTGCACACATGTGCAAGCAGACAAGCAAGATTCACGGCTGTCTGGCTTCTCCCTGTCCTCCCCCAGATGAGTTGAAGCCAGATGACAGCATCAGACAGACCTGAGGAGGATCGATGGCAAGCCAAGAAGAAATGAACGATATCTGGTCCCAGCTTGGGTTTGGCTTAATCGCTACCACATGAGCACAATCAGGGATACAGAGAGTAGTTGGGATTAGAATAGAGTTTCCTTCAGGGAGAAAACAGGAATAAGAGCTGTGAGAACTCTATTGTCCCAGACTTCATCCTTTCAACCTTAATCATCATATTCAGTGTTTACCAAATGCCCCTCACTTTCCTGGAATGGTGTTAAATGCTCTGTATGGATTACCTCATCAGTTTTTATTATAACATGCCACTAAGGAAGATATTATTGTTGTCTCCATTTTGGAAATGAAGATTAAGGCTCAAAGAGATGAAGTAATGTAACGAAGTCACCTAGTTGGTAAGTGGTGGAGCAGTGATTTGAAACAACACGATCCTACTATTGATCCTAAACCTTCACTTGAGGTGCAAGTTTCATTCATTCCTTTATTCACTCCATTAATTCACTTCACTCACTCACTCATTCATTCACTAAGCAAATTAAATCAAGCTACCACTGTCTCTCACCTGGATAATGTGTAATTTAACTTTCCTAAACCTTGCCTTTTTCCAACACAGTTTCAGTCTTGGTTGCATAATGATACCACCTGAGAAAATTCCAGTAATTCTGACAATGTCCCTCTTCTGATTAAAACACTTGTCTCAGATAAAGGCTCCAATTGTTAACAGGGCCGTCGGTGTGTGTCTCTGTAACATCTGGCCCCTCTCCCCCACACCAGTCTTATTTTACACAAGCCATCCTTCACTCTGACTTTCAGAAATGCTGCATGCTTCTTCCTGCCTCAGGGCCTTTCCATGCTGTGCATGATTCTCTTTGCTTCTTTGTCTGGTTGACTCCTGTTAATTCTTTAGGTCTTAACTTGGCAGAGCTAATTACAGAAATGGACATCCTCCTTATATGGCTCTCTTGCAATGTGACTTTTATAGCTCTTTCCTTTGAGAGTTGGAGTCTCACAGGGTAGGAGGACCTGTGAATCTGGACTGCCCTTATGACTTGCCTTGATCAAAAGAATGCAGCAGGAGGGTTATTGTGCCAATGCTGAGCCTGGAACTCAGGAGCCCATGTAGGCTTTGTTCACTTTCTTGGAACCCTTGTCATTACCATATAATGGAAAATCCTAGCTGAAGTCATTCTAGACAAGCCAGTTCCCAGCCCACTCGGAAGCTGCCACATCCCTCTGAGGAAATCCAGTGGAGATCAGAGTCAGAGAGATCAGCAGAACTTCTCAACTAATCCATAGATTTATGAATGATAATAGAAAATGGACATTGTTTTGAGCGACTACATTTTGGGTTGATTTGTTATGCAGCAATACATAGCTGATACACTGAGATATCATCTACTATTTCTCTTCTAGCCTAGGCTTGATGCCTCCATTTGTAACATCTTGTACTTGTCAATTGTGGCATTTATAACAATTAAATCAAAGACAAAATTTGTGTGATTGAAACTGATATTTTTTTCTCTTCCTGATTAGAATTTAAGTTCCATGAGATCAGAGGCCATATGTGATTTGTTTCTGGAAATATTTTTATCATTTAGTACTATTATTTTTGCACAGAGGTACTAAAATATTTGTAATAAAATGAATGCAAGAATGAATGAATGGGTTCATTAAATATTTGCACAATCTTTCATATATCGGATATTTGCAAAATTCTAAAGGTCTAAGACTGAACAAGGCTTAATCCTTGCTCTTAAGTAGTTCACATTTTAAAAGTTGGGACATGAACATGTAAACAAAAAAAAAATTTAGACCAGGTCAATAAGTGCAAAGGGTGGTTGTATTTAGTGTTTATGGGAGTAAGATAGAGTAGTGGGTTGACTTCACTTTGTGAAAAGAGGTTTCTGGAAAATGCTTTACAGAGGAAATACTTGAGATGATGGTTCCACATATGATGGGCATGTCGCAACAGGTATTTAAATACCAAAAGCAGTACTGCTACTGCCAACATAATTTCTCAGAATGATGAAAGTAGCATTTACGAATTCTATACAAGAAAAAAATGCAAATTTCCTTGATTTACATAGCAGTTGCATTTACAAAAAATTCAAACCATTGCAAAACTGTTTCTTTAAACTGTACAAAAATTATGTCCTAGGTGTTTCTATGTACATGGAATTAAGTATTGGGTAAGCTGATTATAGTTTCCACCTATGTGGACATTCAAAAACCACATGGACTGTGGGGTAATCTTTCATAGAATAGGAATGTCCTATGCATTGTGACATATCTAGCACCCCTAGCCATTGCACAATAAATGACAGTAGCATGCTTTCTGAGTATTGTGACAACTTAAACGTCTTCTCAAGTTTTTAAAGCTCTTATTCCATGGTGGTGCCATATCTGCACTGTACTCCTGATATATCTCTGTATATAGATATATAGATAGATATAGATATATAAATATACTCATATATTATATATAATATATTCATATATATTCTGACTAATTGACACTATTTTAAGGGATTCACACTCTCTGTAAGAGCTTTAACACTTCCAAATCTCTTTGGCATTATCACGGAAAGATGATTCGGCAGAATTTTTGAAAGAGGAAGGAAAAACTCTGAATATTCCATTTCTATTTCTGGAAGCAAGTAACCTTAAAAATCCAAGCTGCTCACAAGGAGGATGTAGTCAGGAAGTCCAGCATGCCTGCATTTCTATAGACCTAGAAACAACCAATGTAAAAATCTATTTCATGGTTCTGGGTCAATAGCAGCACAAAAGCCCATGGAATTTCCCAGGCACTTATTCTGGATAGAGCAAGTACTCAGTAACTTTTACCGATGGAGTGATGGAGTTGGATTAAGGAGAAATGCAAGAAGTTATGAAGTTACACATTTGCAATTATTTAATGAAGTGGTTTTTTTTTTTTTTTTTGGTGGTAGTGGGGATTGAACCCAGGGGCACTGTACCACTGAGCTATACCCCCAGCCCTTGTAGCTCAGATTGGCCTTGAACTCTCAGTCCTCCTGCCTCAGTTTCCTGAGTCGCTGGGATTACAGGCATGTGCCACTGTGCCTTGCCCTTAACAGAATATTTTAAAGCATATATAATCAATGAGCAAACAATTGATATGAAATCACTGTGTCACTTTGAAAGTACTAAGGATTCTAGTGAATGTTTCTGAGCTTCAAGCAACTAAAGAATCTAAATTTGTTGATAGAATTGTGCCAAGTTCTACTTAATACAGAAATATTCCTGTGCTCTCTGTTCCCTAACTCTTACCTCTCCAAAGAAGGAGGAATGATTTTTTTTCTGGTTGATAATTTGGGAAATAAACTTGGGTGTGTGTGATTCAGCCCCATCCTTCCTCCCCTCCTGCGACCATGGTGCAGAATGTCTGAATCCTTGCTACTTTGCCCTTTTCTTTTATAAACTTTGGTCCAGCGCGGGGAGACTGGTATTCAGGTGTGCTTGTGATGGATGAGTAGTTTGCTTCATTCAGAATGAAGTCCTAGTGGGCCCACTTGAATGCTTGCTTCAGCTGCATTCTTCAAAGTAGATTCATCTGTGCTAAAAGGGACATTTGATCCCCACCTATATGACTCCTGTGTTTCTTTCTTAACTAATTCCAACTTGAATGGGAGACGGCTGGTGTTTGTTAGCCTATTCCACTTTGGAGATAAAACAATCCAACTAGACAGAAGTAGAAAAAAACCCTCTCCAATCCAAAGACCCTTAAAAAAACCCACCAAACAAAGCTTATTCCCAATGTATCTTAGATTTGAAACTAAGGGTTGTACTGGTACAATCAAGATTCCAGGGCAGCAAATGGAAAACTTTCAGGATATTTTAGATCAGGTATTAGCAAACTATAGCCCTTTAGGTCAAATTAGGTCTGTCACTTCATTTTGTAAATAAAATTTTATTGGAATGCAACCATGCTCACTCATTTGCACATAATATATGGCTACTTTCATATTTAGAAAAAAATTTAAGTATATTTATTTAGATACAAGTTGAATATCCCTTATCTGAAAGAGTTCCAGATTTCTAATAATTTCAGATTTTTGAATATATGCATAATGAGATATCTTCGGGCTGGGGTCCAAGACTGAGCACAAAATTTGTTTCATGTACACCTCATAGATATAACCTGTAGATAATTTTACATAATATTTGGGAGACTTTTGTGTAGTAAACAAAGTTTTACTGTATAGATTTTTTTACTTAGCATATGATGTTGGTGCTCAAAAAAGTTTGGATTTTGAAGCATGTCAGATTTTGAATTTTTGGATTGGGAGTTGACTTCTTGTGACAGAGACCTCAAAATTATTTCTGAATTCTGAGTGGCCATTGGGTATCATTTACAAATGCTTCATTCCAGTTTGTGAAAGCATAATTTACTTAATTGAGAATTTGAGATATATTTTGAAGTTAAAGGCTTTTTTTTTACTTTCAGCAAAATATTGAACATTAAAAGAAAAATAATAAGAACAAACAAGTAATCATAGCTAAGTATCCCTTATTAGTTCATCCTGTTTATGTAATTAATTTTTGCTGGATTTAAGGTAGCTGTCAGTGTTCATAAAATCATCAACTTTTGATCAAAATAAATTCCTGGAAATCTCTACCTAGTCCCATGGTACAATTGACTAAGCATGAGCTTTAATTCTGAAACCTGTGTTTGTGAGTTTCTACTCCTTGAAATATCAGCAGTTAAATGTACTTGATATAGTCCTCACATGAGACTCTGACATCGTCCTTTGTTGAAAACAAGGCTGCCTTATTTCCGGTAAGCATCACAGGAAAGCAGAAAAAATTTGAAGATGAGATTAAATTAACCATATACTGTATCACTATTTTATTACACTCACCAATAATATCCAA
Organism: Aplodontia rufa; assembly: GCA_004027875.1. NCBI lineage: Eukaryota > Metazoa > Chordata > Mammalia > Rodentia > Aplodontiidae > Aplodontia > Aplodontia rufa. Next base: position 37,883 of record PVKS010009544.1, on the reverse strand, counting down.
ATGGAGGAGCATGAAGCTCTCTGTTGGAGGACAATAGATAACTATTTCATAAAGTTTTGATCAATGTTTCTGTTGAGGATAAGAACATATTGTGAAGAGTGAAGACATTAGAAAATCTCCAGACACTTCCAGTCCACAAAGCGTACAATCTCTGAACGCTTATTTTAATAGCATTTTACATACACTCACCCTTTGATCTAGCAAATCTTCTCACGGAGCTCTGGAAATATCACTGAGCTAACTAAGAAGTACAGCACATATCAAATATATCTACTCATTCCAGTATTTGTCTTTTTTAAGATGAAAGAAAAAAATCTTTGGGATTGCCAAGGACTTTATGGGAAATCCCCAAAATAATTTTGGTGTAAAACCAATTTTATTTTATTTTTCAAATTTGAGATACGATATTAAGAAAATAAATTCAGGGCTGGAGCGGTTGCTCAGTGGTTGGAGCACTTGCCCGTCATGTTCAAGGACCTGTGTTTAAACCCCAGCACCACATATGTAACTGTCAGAGAAACAAAGGCCAGATGAAAAAAATAAAGTTGATTCTCTCTTTCTCTCTCTCTTAAAAAAAAAAGAAAAGAAAATGAAAACAAATTCAAAAGAGTTTACAAAACAGATTTGGTGCCTTGATTAAGTCTGTAGGTGGGTGCCAGAAAAAAAAAATAGTGATATGCATAATTTCTTTCTCTTTCTTTCTTTTTTCTTTTCTTTCTTTCTTTCTCTTTCTTCTTTCTTTCTTTCTTTCTTTAAGAGAGAGACAGAGAAAATCAATTTTATTTAGTTTTTCATGTTGCCTTTACCGCTCAGATGCTCAGAGACTTCGTTGTGTACATGGTGCTGGGGTTCAAACCTGCATCCTTGCATATGCCAGGCAAGCAACAGAACTGCTGAGCCACCACTCCAGCCCTGATATGCATAATTTCTATGTCAACTCAACTGGACCATGGTACTCAGATACTTGGTTGAATGTTATTCCCGATATTTCCATGCGGGTGTTTTGGAAAAGATTAGTGTTTAAAGCAGTGAACTTTGAGGAAAGAGTACCACTTTCCATAATGTGGGTGGGCCTCATCCAATCAGTTGAAAAAGTCTGAACAGAACAAAAGTCTGAGCAGAAGGCAGCCTCTAGACTTGAATTGCAACATCAGCTCTTCCTCATGTCTCCAGCCTATTGACTGTCTCCACAGATTTTTGTATCTGCCAGCCTCCATAATCATGTGGATTATGTAGTTAATATTTGAAAAAAAAAATCTCTACTTACATACGCTATTGGTGCTGTGCCTCTGGAGAGTCTTAACCCTACAAATAGCTTGGCTGTCTAATATTCAAATGAATACTTTTTATAAACAGAAGAAATTTTAATAAACAGAAGGAAATACAATTAAAAGGAAATTCATTTTTTTAAAAATATGATTTTTTGTTCATTTTTAATAATTAAAGAGAAAAAGAAGAAAAGAAGCAAAACAAAGCATTGTAAATATTATTTTGATATATGGAATTTTTGCAGTTTGGGAAGATTACACCACAGGTGGTAAAAAATTGCATGTACTGTCACTTGTTAAGAGATAACGAAATACTTAAAGATCAATTATAATTTTAACAAAGCAAAAGCCAAATTTCAGTTTTTTATCAATACAATATTTTGCAAAAAGGATTCATAGGATCCCTTTAAAAATATTTTCTGAATATGCCCGCCCAAACAACAAACTTTTTCAAAATTTTAACACTTCATTATTTTTCTCAGACTGAAATTTGCAATAATTTAAAACAAAACTTATAAAACTTACTTTCTAGAAACCTTTTATAGCTTTATATATGTATTCAGTTTTTTTTATACATTCAGGTTTTGCTTTGATATGTTTTGCCATATTCTTGAAAAATAAGATAATTTAGTTTAGGAAAAAAACCAGTTGCCTGGTTTCCTTGATAAATAAAAAACACATTCCATAATTAAATCCATAAAATAAATCTTTCTCTAAACACACGTATCCTACTGGTGCTGCTTGTCTGGAGAATCCTAATGCATGCAAATAGCTTGGCTGCCTATTATTCAAACTGATGATTGCAATTTAAATTAACAGTTTATTTTGCAAACACAGTTGTGTTTTCCTGCCACTATCTCTGTATTAATCACCCCTACTAACCATGATTTTAATTACATAAAACAGCTGTACTTTCATAGAAAAAAAGTGGGTGCTAGGTGATTTTTAGCTCTATAGGCAAACATTTCAGCAGACTTGCAAGAGTATGACATACACAATATGACCTCCCGTAGCTACCTGCAGTCCCTTTATACCCTTCTAAAGAGGCAAGAGTGAGCATATGAGTTAACATGACCCAGAGGCAGAGCCACTTCATGACATATAAAATAAGAAGCAGAAGAATTATATTGTAATCAGTATTTCAGTGTTCAATTTTAGAAATTGTCCAAGCATTCAAACATTAGCCATTAATTAGATTTAATATCCATCCTAGTTAAAGTTAACTAATAATCTTGGAAGTTATTTTTGAGCCAAAACTTTATAAACATGTTAAAACTGTTAAAATTATACTTCAATTTAGCTAAACACATAATTTTACAATTTTCACTATCATAGTGATTACACAAGAGTAAAATTAGCTCATTTGATCATTAAGCCAATACAAGAAATTTAGGAAGTTAGGTCTTCCAAAAATAAAACCTATTCTTATATTTTACTTACCACTATTAAGATCAGGGACTACCTTCAAACAAAATTACTAAATTGATTTGATTTATACAAAGATTCACTCTGATTATGTAAGCTTGGATTTTTACATAAAATTCCTTTGGGATAACAGCTTCTGTGAAATAGACTCTTTAGTCCTTTAAAAATATATTTCAAATATTAGAAGTTCAGTTTATTTTTGTGGAAAATATTATGAATCCTTGGAAATACTAGATTTATATAAACATTTATTTTCTCTAAGCTAATTAGAAAGTAGCTTCTTTAATTTAGCATGTTGTATGATCCAATTTCTTTTCTATATATTTAATTGTCATATAATTACTATTTTTATTTGTGGAGTACAGTATGACATTTCAATGCATGTACACAAGGTGCAAGGATCTGATCAGAGTAGTTGGCATGTGTATCACCTCAGACATTTATCAATTCTTTATGTTGGAAACATTCAAAATCCTTTCTACTAGCTACAGGGAAGTATTCGATTAATCATTGGCAACCATTGATACCGTATTGTGCTGCTGAACATAGGGAGCTATTTCTCCTATTCAACTGTGCTGCTGTCTCATGAACCATTCATTCTCTCTCCATTCCTCCATTTCCCAGACTCTGGTAACCACTTTTTCATCCTTTTCTTCTTTGGGATCAATTTTCAGCTTCCACAGGTAAGTATAAATGTGCAATATTTGTCTTTTTGTGTTTGGCTTATTTCACTTAACATGATGTCCTCCAGTTCCAGTTATGCTGCTGCAAGTGACAGAATTTCATTCTCTTTTGTGACTAAATAATATGCCAGTGTGCACATGCTCTACGTGTTCTTCATCTAATCTCTTAGTCCACTCCAGAAGTGGAGGCTTTCCTTTCTGTGGAAGAGGAGAGCCCCCGGCATCAGCTCTACAGCTTCCGTCATGTATCAAAGTAAACACACAAGCATGAACGCTCACTAGATTAGACCCGAAAGATTTTTGATCTCCTTTGCAGAAGAGGTAGGAGATATAATTGAGCTCACAAGTAGACACATAGACCAACAAAATGAATAAGTCAGATTCCCTACTGTCCTATGACCTGAGAGATCGGCAAAATATCAGAGGGTAGAACTAGATTCCCAACCATCATTGACATCTATGGGGAGTAACCCATCCACCACACACAAGTCATACCCAGGACCAGACTTGGCCAAATAAAGAAATGACAACATAAGCAGCAAGTTCGGAAAAAGAGATGAAAAAGAGATCAGAGAAAGAGTCAGGATGGGTTCAGTTGCAAGGGCTGTTTGGGAATAACTCTGGGAATCCAGAAAAGATCTTCCTGGATTTGAACAATTCATAAGATGCAGATTCAGGTGAGAGGGTTCAATTGTCTCTGAAAGGTTAGTCTGTGGTGGGGCTGGAGCGGTGGCTGGGCAGTTACAGTGCTTGCCCGGGATGTGCAAGTACATGAGTTCACACCCTAGCACCCACGTACACAGGTAAGTGTCAGAGCAACGAAAGCCATGGGAAAAACTCAATAAACATCGATTCTCTCTGCCTCTCTCTCTCTCTCACTGTCCCTCTCTCTTAAAAAAAAAAAAAAAAGGTTAGTCTGTGGGACCTTCAAAACTGACCAAGAAAAAATTTCAAAGTGTTAAAAACATGAGTCTCATTCAAATATGATAGGAGATATATATATATATTCATTATTTAAGAAACCAGTCAGATGGTTAAACTGGCTCAAAAGGGGTAGCTTTGGGGAACTGAGTCTTTTATAGGCATTTAAAAATTAAATAAAAGAAGAAAAAAATCCAAAACAAAAAAGTAATCAGAATAGACACCAATTTGGCTAACGTCCTACAGAGCAAAAAAACTGTAACCTTTGGGATTATCTTCTTTAGGAGATCAAAATATGCAAGTTAACCTGAAAATTTACAATTTCTGGGTACTAGTGAAGTTGTGAAAAGAAAGTCAAATCCCCCAAGATAATTAAAGAATCCTTAAACAATGTTCCATTATTATAATGAAAGGAAATGCCACCCACACTCCTTTGATTTTTTTCCATTTTTAAACATTTTTTCTTTCATATTTCACTGCTGTATTCTGTTTTTATGACTCAAACATGTCTCCCTCTCACCCCCATATTACTCCACTTCCTCTTGGATTCCCTGAGCAGAATTTATTCCTAGAGAGCAAGCATTTTAAGCATGGGTGTTTAACTTTCTTTTAGCCTTCAGGTTAACAATAATTCCACTGATCTTTTTTTCTCTGTGTCATCTCCAAGATAAGATCCTCATTCATTTTTTTTATTTTATAAAGCAATGTAAAACCACCCGTCTTCGGGAGAAATTGTAGTTTAGGACTCGGAAGTCTAAAATATCTTTCTAGACTTATGTAACTAATTAAGTGATGCATTTTACTCCAGGGTGACTCTTGAACCTGTGGATAAACCAAGTGAATTAAAAATTTTTACACATTTCCCTTTCTTGGCTCAGAAAGAGATTCAAAATCACATAAAAATGAGGAAAATTATGGATACTGATACAGGAAAATTCCTGGTTTTAAAATGTAAAGCTAGCATTTCACATATAAGTGCTCTTTAGCATAAACGGAAAGAAGTTACTTTTTTCTTTGAGAGAGGGACAGTGAGAGAGAGAGAGAGAGAGAGAGAATCAGTTTTATTTTGTTTTTCCTGTGGCTTTCATTGCTAGGACACTTAATTGAGTGCGTGGTGCTGGGGTTCGAACTGCAGCCTTGGGCATGCAGGCAAGTGCTGCAGGCACCACAAACGCAGAGCTACTGCTCCAGCCAGGAAAGTAGTTACTTTTGAAGCTTCAAATCTAGAACTTTTCTCTCCATTGTGGATCTCAGTTGGACTAGTAAACTTTGTTGTGTGTTTCCTACCTTCAACAGGGCCAGTGGCTCCTCCTTTGATCAAATTCTTGCCAGAATTAACACAATTTGCACAAGTTTACCAAGCTACCCCACCTCCCTTTCATTTGACCTTTTGCTAAGGTCTGTGGGCGTTAAGAAAAGCTATTCACCTGCAAACAAAGCTGCCCTCAACCTCATTGACTTACAAAGGTCAAAATCCCATTTGGTTTCCTTCTAAAGCCTGCGTCTACCCTGGTAGATGGTCGGTCTAAGTCTACCATCACAAACTGTACTACTTAAAAGTCAACCACACAACTATAGAAACCAGCTCCAAAGTATAAGGTCAAAGGTCTACAATGCTTTAGTTTCTAAAATTTATAGCTTAAAGCTATAAAGACCCCACTGGGAGTCTTTGTCTATGGCTTTGATTTAGTTTTCCAAATTCAAATCATACACTATTTCTAAAGGTTTCCAACCTTTGGGTTCTTGGGGAAAACAAACGGCACTCCCATTTTTTCCTCTGCCCTACTTTAGAATCAAGTGAAAGACAAACTACTCAGTCAGTAGGCTGAAGGTGAAACCATTGCCTTATTAATAGCGAAACTTGGAAAACATGGCTTAGGTGTTCAGGTCATGTAAGAGTCTCTGCATTGCATGAGCAATTCATCTTTCCACTGCTCCAAACGAAGTGCAGAGTACTTAACAGCTATGCAATGGCAGAGATAGTGTGAGGGAAAAGTTTGCCAAGCTACATAGCCACATACATTTTGAAGGCAGACACAGATAAGGTACACTTCAGCAGATGAAGGAGTAAAAAGAAAGAGGGAATGTCCTCTAATAGAGCTCTTTCCATTACAGAACATAAAATCCAGCATTAGTCACAATGAACTGGACTCATTTTTTCCCCATCTGGTCCTAAGAATAAAAAGTCTGACAGTTGTAGGGATATCAGAGTGTCCCACCCATTTATCATTCACAGTCATATTCATTCATTCAGAAATATTTATTCATATTTTACTATGTGCGCTACATGGAAGTAGAAACTGAAGGAACAATGATAAAACTCATCTGGTTCCAGCTTCCATAGAATTTCTAATCTCGTGTGCCAGGTAGAAATTGAGCAAATACTTGCCCACATCATGACTGCCAAAATGCAAGAAGATACAGGATGCTCAAAGTCTCAGTGTTCTGCAGGAACTTTTTCTTGAGAAAATCCAAATTCAACTGGATTAAGTGAAAAAAACAAAATTAGCTCATGTCATTGAAAAGTTGAAATCTTCAGGAACATCTGGCTTTGGGAGTCACAAAGGCATTCGAATCTTGGTCCTTCGTCTCCACTTCAATTTCTGGGTCTATTGTGTGCATACCATTTTCAGAACACTCTTGAAGACACAATGCTCTAGATCTTAGCTTTCAACTTTAAACCCAGTTGAGAAGAACATACATGAATTTTTATTCCAGCATTCTTACTCTCCTTGGGTCTCAAACCCACCTCCATGACAATCACCTTTTGGCATGGGTCTATGTCACATGCAGCCCCACCTGAAAGAGATGTATGGTTGATTGGGGGAAGAATAGCGAATAGTTCCCCAGAAAGTATAGACTGAGCTTGTTAATAGAGAGTTGGATGAATACAGGGGAACACACTTATAGAAGCCTTCCACCTATGATTTAATCTGGGACTACAGAAGAGTTTCTATGAGGAAATTTGACATTTTATTTTTTTATTTTTATTTTTATTTATTTATTTTTTTTAAAGAGAGAAGGACAATGAGAGAGAGAGAGAGAGACGGAGAGAATCAATTTTTATTGAGTTTTTCACATGAATTTCGTTGCTTTGGCACTTAGTTGTGTACGTGGGTTGCTGGGGTTTGAACCTGTGTAGTTACTCATGCCAAGCAAGCGCCAAAACCACCGAGCCACTGCTCCTGCCCCCTATTTTTATTTTTTTAAAGAGAGGGAGAGGGAGAGAGAGGGAGAGAGAGAGAGAGAGAGAGAATCAATTTTATTTAGTTTTTCATGTGTCTTTCTTTGCTCTAAGACTTCGTTGTGTATGCGGTGCTGGGGTTTGAACTCGAGTACTCACATGCCAGGCAAGCACCGTAACCACTGAGTCACCACTCCAGCCCTGAAATTTGACGTTTTAGTGAGATGAAGGACATCTTAGAGTTTCTTAAATTGTGAGGAAGATAGAGGGAAAATCATGTGTGAAGACTGCCAGGGAGTGCAGTAGGGAAGAACACTTTATGTTTCATGCTACTGTGATAGAAAAAAAAATCAAGAGTAAGAAAAGGATGGCAGAGGATATCGGAGATATAGACAGGTACCAGCTCATCATGTTTATTCTTGTAGGTCACAGTAGGTCATTTAAATGTGATCATATAGATCAAAGTGTGGTAGAGAAGGGACTAAATTAAGTGAAAAAATTCAGAGGAATTCACCTGGGTAATTATAATATTCTGCAGAGAACATTCCATTACAATCTCAAATATCTGTCCATAAAAAAAAGAAAACTTAAATGTAAAGCGATCTAATATTTTTTCCTTGAAAGTAAGGGCTCCTTTAGCTGAGCCTTAGAAATCATCTTTCCTGCCAGAGATGTTTAATACGATGGCAATTAGCAGGAAGGGGATATGACTTACATACTGAGAAATGATATTATCATCATTCTATTTTGACTTTGACTCACATATCCTTCAAGTAACTTCTTTATCTCTCAAGGGATGGAACTGGGCCCTGTTCTAAGCAATAGTTCAGTATTAATGTTGAGAAGAATGAGTGTGCAGTGGCTCAGCATAGGCATAATTTCAGGGCACACAGGGCACAGGGGCTGAATCATGGGGAGCGTATGTGGCTCCATCCTTCCTGGGCATCAAGATAACTCAGAAGATGGAAAAATCTTGGAGAACAGAAAGGCAATAGAAAAGTCAGCTGGAAAATGCTCTTCAAATTGCTACCAACTTGTCATCTTACCATTCTGTATATTATTAAGAGATCAAACCCAACTATGGACGTAAAGGGACAAAACAGAATTTTGCTGCCAACACTGTAGGGAGAAAACTAATGACTAAAAAATATTTGTATCTCGATGCAACTGAAATGAATCAAAGACTCCTTTCTCAGGGAGATGAAAAATCAGAAAGAAGCATACAGAGACAGGCTGGAATGATATTCAATCATGGTGTGAATCATATTGCTAAAGGAGGATTAGCAAAAGTGATTTGACAACATTCTCCTAAGCTTTACTTTTCTGAAGTGATGGCAGAAAAATTAGGGGGATTGCTGGAACTGGCAGAATCTGTCATCTTTCAGAAAACTAGGAAGTGACAAATTAAAAAATAGTCTTGTTTATGCCAGATGTGGACAGCTGCTGATTCAGAAGTATAAGAAATCTTGGGCTAAGAAAAAAAGGGAAAAATATATGATGTATGGTAGTAGATAGGAGTCTGTGTTAGGAATAGGGAGATGTTGAACAGAGCATGTAACTTCCTGAGACTCAAAAGTGTGGAAACGGAAATAGAGATCTTGGAGATTGGAGGGTAATAAGGTGCATTTGAGAGCTATTTTAGTATTGGTCCACACAGAGAAAATGTCAAGTCCCTTTCTCCTTGAACTTTATGTTTGCTAAAATCTCCAGTTAGAATGCTTCTGACAAGAAAGCCCTTGATGGTCAATGGACCACATTCAGTGCTGTGTGCAAAAATGTCTTGGTTTGGGGATAGGAGTATCTAAATATCTGCCATGCGTCTCTTTGCTTCTTGGAATAAAGCTAACTCTCCCCCAATATGTGAACTAAAAAAGGAACTATTTGAAAAGTAAACCAGCTTTTTCAAAGTCAGCTAGAAGAAGAACAAGAAAAACATTAGACTCCACTCAAAGAAAATCAGGCTGTGATGTTTTAAAATTTAGGTCAAATTCCAGAGCTTTAGTACTGAATTCCTCTGGGAAATTTCTATCAGATATATCCTTAATGGCCTGAGTCTAGTGTCAGAAGAGATTTGTATGCAGTCTGTGGACTAACAGAGTTGAAAAATTGCTCTGAGGTTGTTTGATCCAGTCTTTTAAGGAAGAGTGATTGGTTTTTTAATATTTCTTTTTGGGATTCAAGATGCCATGTGTATGTCCCCTAATTGTTTGGGGTCAGATGAAATCTGGCAGGGAAAGATGGGCTTTGGTTTTGTAAATTGACGATTGCACAACTTGAGGAATGGATAGCAGCTTCCCTCTTAAAGAATGGCTTTCTCAGCATATGGGAACCACAGAGGAGTTAGGAAGATCTTGAAGCAAACCGGCTGGCATGAGCCACATTCCTAGGAAGATCACAAAGAATCACTGGGGGCTCTCCTTACCACAGCAAGGGTGGATGCCCCAACTCATACAGGCTCACTTAAAGTATTGTTAACCTTTCTCCACCTCTTCTCAGTCTTGTTCTGAATCAGAAGATTCAGTGTTTAGTTGCAGGGTTTCCGGAAAAATAATTTCTACCATGATTTTCATCTAAAGAGAGTGAAGGGGGCAGACAGTATACAGTTAGGAAGAGTCAGAAGCACTTACAGACTGTGTAAGTTAGGGGAAGAGATTGTTCACTTACTAAAACGGCTACTCAGAAGAATGGGAGGATCTAGTGAGCATTATGGGACAGCCAGGCGAGGATGTGTGGTAGGATCTGTTGAAAGAGGCCAAGGGCTATTGACAGGGGTCAGCCTGCTTAGAGGTTTTCCGTACTGCACAGGCTATCCTTCCCTCCAATCCAGGTGGCAGAACTTTTCCTATAGAGTTCATTTCCTCCCTCCCTCCCTTCCTTCTTTCACCCTTTCTCTTTCCTCCTCTCCCCTTCCCTTCCCTTCTTCTTTTCATGTCTCTTCCCCCTTCTTACCTTCCTTCTCACTCTCTCACTCTTGTGCTCTCTCTCCCTTCCTTCCTGTACATCTCTCTTATTTAGCTAGACATAAATTTTTCAAGATCCTTCCCCTCTCTCTGATCCTTCATCTTTCTCCATCCTCCATGATTCACAGAGGCAACGACAAGGAGTAATTAGAGGATGTTAACAGACAAGATAGTCAGAATAGGGTTGTGGGGCAGGCGAGGAACTCGGGGAGATTTGGGACTACCAGAACTTTTGTGTGTGGTGGAGAGCACCAAAATTCTCACTTCTCATTCCTTCTTTATGGTGGTTACCTTCACATCAAATCTTGCTTATTATGCCTGCAAACTTGGATGATTACTTACTGAAAACATGAACTTCTCTCTGTGTAGAAAGAATAACATCAGGGGCTGGAGCAGTGGCTCAGTGGTTGTGGTGCTTGCCCTGCATGTGTAAGTACACAGGTTTAAACCCCAACACCCATGTACACAACTAAATGTCAGAGCAATGGAATCCATGTGAAAAACTCAAGAAAAATTGATTCTCTCCATCTCTCTCTCTCTGTTTCTCTCACTGTCCTTTTCTCTTAAAAAAAAAAAAAAGAATTATATCAAGCAATAGAAGGAGGTGTTCCAGGGTGCCTCTTTCCAGGCATATGCTGCTCCATATTGGATGTCTTTAATACACCATGTCTCTGTGAGCTGGGAGGATTTGACCATTTCTCATTGCTTTCCCCCTCATTCTTTTTCCAGAAATAATACCACTCAATGGGCTGCTGCTTGAAGACCTGTTGAGAATGCCAAAGCCTTGGCCAAGAGTGTTTTGAGGGAATAGTGTGTGAAACAACTTGTACCTCCTCTCACAAAACTTCCCCATTCATAAAATGTAACAATGGCCAACTCCTAGAGATCATGGAGTTCTAGCAGCTTCATTTTACAGCAAGGGAAATAGGCCCAAACAAGAGAAGTGACTCACCCAGGCCCCTACTTATGTCAGAGCTGGGACTAGCATTTAAAACCCTTACTCCCTGTCTAGTGCACTTCTTGATCCACCGAAAAAAACCTCCAGGCTCCTCTTTCCTCCCACTAGACCCTGGAGAAGCTGAGAGGGGACACACGTGGGTGGCTTTACTCCCAGGTGTTTCCTGCAGTTCTCAGGCTTGTCAGTGGCCACACTGGGAGATGTCTTTGCAGTTTCTTCTCCCTGACTCTTGAGATTCCTGGTTCACAGTCCAGAGCTGACTTTAGACATTTCCTTTCCAGGGGTATCCAGGGCAGGTCAGCAGTTTCCATCTTTCCGGGGTCAAAAGTGGCAAGGTCTCAGAACTTTTGCTTCTTAATACTCAGCTCAATCACTACCTGACTCAGCAGAGGTTTCTGGATCCTCCAGTGAGTACTGACCAGAAGCAAATAGGTTGTCTTTCTGTTTCTGTAATGAAATGGCCAAAAAAAAAAAAAAAAAAAGCTGATGATGACCATTGAAGAAGAAAATGCACACACATAAACACAGCAATCTCTACCCTACCCTATAAATAACCCTAATTAAAATGAAAACACCCACACACGCTCGTCTTTTTTCTTTTTTTCTGCTAGACATCATGGGAGGTCCTTGTAACAGAACCGCTGGCACTTGCCAACAACAACCAGGCTCTGGGAAAAGAGAAGTTTCTATGCTTCTCCAGTTTTTCTTGACAGTTTAAATCTTAACTCTTTTCTGAGGCTTCATTCTGGTGGCTCTCTCTTTCCCTTTCTGTCCTGTGAAGTATTTTTTAGAGCCACTATCTTCGACTCCATATTCCTTCCTGAAGCTCCAAGCATTATCCAGTTGATTTATGAAAGCAGTTCCGTGGGGCTTAATTCATCATGTGATTAACATGGTGTCAGGAGGGTTTCCCCTGGAGGGAGGCGTTGAGGCTATTCTAGTCTCATTTTAAAAATGGACCAGATAACATTAGACATAGCACAGAAGTCTCTTTTTCTTACAAACCAGTGGGAGTCAGAGATGTGGCTCAGTGGTCTGGAGCTCAAAGGGAAGGCACCAGTATGGCTGAGGCTCTGCATATGGAGGTGCTGCTGCAGCTGGCCAGCCTTAAGCAAGCTGAGTTCAGGCACATTTTTCACCCAGGTTGGAATTAGGCCTGCCCTCCTATCTCCTGAAAGAGTGACTTGAGTCTTCGTGTTCTGTCCTTCGTGCTGGGGTGATTACAGGGCCCGTACTATATAGCTCTAGGACACTTGGTGGGAAAGAAAATGTGAGATCCAGGAAATAATAAAATTACCCAGCTTAAAATTAGCATTTCAGAATTTGTATATATATTATATTATTTTGTTAGAAGCTTGTTTGATTGTTCAACAAATAAATTTCTGAAGAAAATAAATAAATAAATTATCATTTGTCAAATTTTAAACTTAGAAAACATTGTTGAACTCCTAAGTTTGAAAATTAATGAATCAGAATTGGAGGTGGTTTACTTGCTCAAGTTCATGTTGCTAAACAGCAGCAGTGATAGGGTCACTGAAGCGATTCTAGGTGGTCTCTTCAATGTCACACTCCACATTTGTGTCTCATGCCAGCTTCAGATCTCCAAACACTCCCACACACTTAGGCCACAACTATTTATCAAGCATAAATATTTAGTGCCCTTCTGTGCTTCCAAGCATCCTGTGACTGACTGTATCCTTTGTCAAATAACATTGAACTCATCTATTTCTAACTCTGCCTTTTCCTCCTGTGAACATTGGCATCATTTTAATCGTCATCATATTGCTGATACCTGGGTTTGCTAAATGCTTACTGAATTTTACTGATCTTATCAAACCATGCTCTGTTCTAGATACTTAGGAAGATATAGAAGATATCAAGCATATTCCCCTTTATTTCAGCAGTTTAAGTAATAATCCTTTGTCTAATCATTTTGTTGTCCAATACAGGAAAGTGATCATCAAAAATCACATATTAAAAATAATAAAAGTTCTAACATAATGCACAAAATGATCCTTAAATTGCCCCTGTCACCTTATTCCCTCTATTCCACTATGCATGTCTCAACTGTTTGAATGTCCTGTTCCTCAATTTCCATTACTTTCTGAATGGGGTGGCCTCCTCCCCCGAACCCTATGTTGATGTCCCAATACTATTTCTTCCTGATTACCTGCATCTAGAAGTAGCTTTCAAAAACCTTTAGCATGCTCTTTGTCCTTTTCTCATGACATGGATTTTATGTCTCCTTGTCTTTTCATCCTTACCATGCAGTAAACTTGAGTCCTATAGTTCAACGGTCCAATTCTATATGAATTCATTTCAAAACATCTTATGTGAATCACTTGACTTTACCTCTTTTCGTTATTGTCACCATTAACTGGAGCTCCACGGACCATCTTGAACTATGACAAAGCTTTTAACCTCACGTCTGAATGCTCTTAGATCATCTGCATTACCAGTGGGACTAACCAGTCCTCGCAGGAACTAGCAGGTTTTGGGGTCTTCAATGAATTCCTTGTTGCTTTCTCAACCCTTTGAAATTCTTTGCATTATAGGAATCCTACCCCGGATTAAAAGAAGATTTAAAGAACTACTGTTCTAGGTATCCAGAGAATTTTTGCCTCCTAAATTGGAAGACTTTTAAAGTAGAAAGAAAGATATGTTGGTTCTCTGAGTGAATTTGTGAATAAGTGATTTTAGACTTTTGTAGGAGTTGAATGTAACCCATTTTATTTTATTTTTATTTTTGATGAGTTTGACAAGGGCAGATTGAATCTATAAGATTAGAGAATCTTATATCCTGCCTTGCATATAAATAGAAAAGGAAAATTACTGAAAGGGTCAGTGTATGTGGTACCAATCCTTTTGGGTATAAATTTGATGCAAAGCCTTACTCTGATAAGCTAGCTTTTTGAGTTTAGCAAGTGTTAATAGACACACTCTCTGGGGCTCTTTCATTAGAAATATCATTTAATTTCTCCTTTACTTGGATGAAAAAGGAGAAAAAAAAGGACAAAAATTCTATCTCAACTCTCAGGTGTTTAAGAAGCAAAGTGTTACTTATTTATTTTTGCTGCAACATAAATTGCTACCCAATAATTTTGTCCACGGGGCATCTTGGTAAATTTTGAAACATCTCTCCCTGATAGGTGGGCATCCTGAGGGTTGGTGGGGAGAATTTAGGACCTTGGTATGGGCAGGGGACAGTCAGATTGCGTGACCTTGTACTGAGCGGATGCAGATCTCAGGGCCCTTGAGAGTCTTAGAGAAGTGAGACAGTCCTAAGCCCAGGCTGAGTCGGATGAATATTTCCATTAGCTCACTCTCGGAGAGCACTCCACCAAGTCTGACCATTGCATGACACCATAAGCTGTTGTTGCAAGCTATGGGAAAAGGAGCAAATACCAGGAGAATATGCTTTATTGTTAAGTGCAATCCTCCATTTGACTTCTGAGGTGGACATAATCATAGTTCCCTGGGTCACAACCAGAAATACTTTTTATGACAGGATTCCAGATAGCATGGTCGCTTCTTGAACCTGTGGGAGAAACCAGCCTGGAGCCTCCTGAGCTAATAGGTCTCTGTGTTTGGACAGATGTGTCTCCTTCATTTTCAAGGGACAGCTAGCAATGAAGATGAAAATGCAGACGATTACATTGGCTAGGTGTACGGGCTTTGGAGTCCATTAACTTATGTCTGAGTCCTGTTTTAACCTTAAAACAACCTGAGTTTCTTGATCAATTTAATAATCTCATTAAATCATGTTTTTTTTCACCCAAAATCAAAATACTGATAAAATTAGTACCTACCTCCAAGGGTTGTTATAAAGATTGAATGAAATAATGTGGAGTTGTCCTTCAGTGTCCATGGGGGATTGGTTCCAGGATTTCCCATTAATACCAATTATATAAAATGGTGCAGTGTTGTCATATAGCCTACACATCCTCCCATATATTTTAATTTACTTCTAGATTACTTAGAATACCTAATACAACATAAATGCTACATGAACAGCAGTTACTTTGGGAATAATGAGAAGAAAAAAAATCCATACATGTTCAGTATAGATGCAATTTTTCTCTGAATATTTTTGGTACTCATTGGTTGAGTCCATTCATACAGAATTCATACACATGGAGGACAGACTGTAAGCAGTGCTCAAAATGTATTAGGCTTAATTATGGTAGATTCTATGCCAAGTTAGAGCTACTTTTGCCTCACTGTCTCCAGACACTTTAGCTGAGATTTAAACTTGGCATTTTCACCAGGATCTGCAACTTCTTACTCAATGGAAAACAGTGACTAGCACCAGGCACACTTGTGGTTTCAGGACAGCTTAATATTTACCTCTCTGAGAGACCCTGAACTTGTTTTTCAGGAACTTCTCTTCAGTGATTTGGTTGTTGCTGCCTAATGTGGATCTATTTCCAGTTTAGATCAATCATTTAGTATAATAACAGGGTTGAAAAAATCATCTGGGAGACACTGATGATCTGTGGTATTAAAAATGACAATGAGGGTCGATTGTCTCCACTCATCTGTGGAGGTGGGGACTGAACCCTGGACAATGAGAAAGTTGGTCTAGTAGCATGAGTTAAATCCAGATAAGATGTAATGCTTTACAATCTAATACTTTTTTTAGAGTTATAGTGGGAAGGGGAAGGGAGGGATAAGGGAGGGTAATTGGGGGGGCACTCCTGGGTATAAATGCAATATCCAGAATATATACACATTTTATATTATTTTGTTAAAATCTTGTAAGGTTGCTCAAAAATAAAATAAAAAAAAATTACAATGAGGGCTGGAGCAGTGGCTCAGTGGTTATGGTGCTTTCTTGGCATGTGTGAGGATGCAAGTTTGAACCCCAGCACCACGCACACAACAAAGTGTTGGAGCAACAAAAGCCACATTGAAAACTAAATAAAAATTGATTCTTTCTTTCTCTCACTCTCACTGTTCCCCTCTCTTTAAAAAAAAATGACAGTGAAATCTCAGATTTGTTAGTAGACATCTGAGAAGAAGAAGAGGGTAATGATGGTCCTGCTGAATTCAGTGCTGGTCAGAACTCATCCGCAGCATCTCATTTATGGCTGAGAATTGCATTTAAAAAAAAAACACGGACAAATCACACGTTCAAAAATTTGGAACCAGTGTAGTGGAGAGCTTTGAAAACATGTAACTAAGGATAATTGGAGGAACTGCTAAGACTAGATGAATTAGGGCATCATCACTGTCTTCAAATATTTATAAAGGAAGATAACTGAATGCTGTCCCACTCCTCTTAATAAGAGGACCCAGAGGATTATAAGTAGCCAAATAGGGAAAAAGTTGAGGTAGGACCAACTCTTGGCTTAATGTTAGAAAAAGTAAACTCCATGAGAATAGGGGTTTTTTCTTTTTTGCTTGGTTGGTTTCTATTCTGTGTTTCTCCAATATTTAAATTAGACCTTATGGAGATATTTTTTTTCTTCTTTCTTTTGGTTTGTTTACTGCTTTTTCTTAAGTCTGTAAATCTATTTCTGGGGCAATTCGTTGACAATAAAAAGTGTTTGTTGAATGAATGTATTTTTCAAGCAGTTAGAGCTTGAAATGGACTGGGATGCCTTAGGAAGTAATGAATTCTTCATTCTTGCAATTACCTGAACATGATCTTTGGTGAGATGTGATAGAAGACATTCAAACCTGGAGTGCAGGCTGGACTAGGTGACCTTCAAGGTCTGTACCAACCTTGATGTATAATTACTGTGTAAATCACGGAAAGGCCCAGCGCCCAGTAACCAGTCATGAAGTTTGGTGCCCTTCCAATGCAGTCTCTCAACAATTCATTTATCCCCTGACACTCCATCCTCAACTCTGAATTTTGGTTGCGCGAACTTAAAGCTAGTGGAGGGGCTCATTCATTAACTAAATGATTGTAGCGACTTTCCTCTGATCTGGCAAGGACATGGCTTTCAGCTCTGACTTCCGTCTTCTCCTGTGGGTATCCTGAATGGAGTCTGGCAGTCTTCAAGTATGTGGTGGGACACACTTCTCACTTGCAATGCATGATGGGGCGGTCCCGCCTTCCTTACCCCTCCCCACTGCAGAGGGTGAAAAACTTGTCGCTCCATGCTTATTCTGCTCAGGCCCCCTCTTGTCCACATGCTCTATTCCCTATTTTTTTATTATCAGAGCTGGAACCAAATTCCCTGAGCCCCTAACTGGTGTGTAGGCTCAGAGTGTAAACATGATCCCTGGCATTCATCATGGGTAATAGAAACCAGAGATGAACCGTCACGTAGTTGGCTTGTCTATTGCTGAGTCAATGCAACCTTTTAAAAACACTCTAAGAAATGCACACACAGGCTGGGAACAGAGCATGAAAGAAATTCCAAGGAGTATTTTCTTTTTTCTTGCTTCTCTTATTTTAATTATACAGGAATTCAGTCACCAGAAAAACATAAAGAATTAAAAATAGAACCAGGACTTCTAAAGATCTGGAATGGAGTTGTATGTGGAGAAAAAGCTTCTTCTTATTTATAGGCTGTTCTGGTAACAAGAGATTTAACTATTTCAGCATGAACAATGTGTAATGTCCATCTGTTGGCTTCCGCTTCTCTGCAGTTGCTACTCTCAGCAACCACGTTGCTGGCATAGATTACAGTGAACAAGAACTCATCTTGAAGTTGGAAGATCTGAGTTGAAAGTTTCCTTCATTCATTTATTGTTTCTGTGACTTTGGGTAATTACTTTGTTCTAAGTTGAGTTAGCTCACCTGCAAAATGAGAATCGGAATATACATTACACATAATTTTAATGACAATTCAATTACATAATGATCTGTTCAATTCAGACCCTGAAATGGAGCAGACTCTTGACAAGGTTAATTGATTGTAAATTCAGTTGTGGTTGAGAAACAGCTCAGGAGCATGAAGCCTGATGCGATCAAGTCCAAGAACACTATAGCCATTCTTCACCAAATCATTTGCCCACAAATCAACCAATCAATCTATATTTATGCTTTTATATATTTGTATGTACTAATGTGCATATATATCTGTGTAAAAGTGTTTATTTTTGTTATGGAATTTCACACTGTGAGAATGATGTTCATGATGATGTAAAATCATTTTATTTTTGGCCATGCTAACATGATTTTACAGTTAGAGTCAATAGATGCCCAGAAAAACATGGTAAAAAACGCAGCATCTAGCCAGTTGATTCAGGATTGATACTTTCTAAAGAGAAGATACTTAGAAGATATACACTCTGAAGCTAGATGAGCAGCACAGTAGAAATTAGAGGGGATTTATCTTCATTTGGACATCCATCAACCACAAATTGCTCAACTATCATTCTAATTAGAACTTACACATTTTACTCATGCTCTGTCCCATCCCTAAGCCTAATTACTTCCTAGGCCATTATTTATTACCTAGTGTGGCAAGTCTGATACAAGTGTTCCCATTTCACAGTTAATGGGAACAAACCAGAGAAGTGAAGTAATTTCCTGAAATCATCCAATGTCTGCTACAGTGTTAGGCTAGGATTCTGACAGATTTTGAGTTATTTTAAAATACTGCTGTTACAATGAAGCTGGGTTGCCTAATAACCTCTGTTGAGCCTTGAACACAATGCCATGTGTGAAAGTGTCTCAGAGTTAAACTTTAAATGAGCAAGCACCCTATGGGTAGGGTGACTTTTTTTTTTTTTTTATAGCTTACAGTGTGAAAGGGAGCACTGTAATTAATATCTGGAGGAATATGCATAAACAGGACAGTCATGGAAAATCCAAGACATATGCCACCCTATCTGAGGCAGACTACCCTGGGGAGCTCTCTGTGGATCTTGGAATACCAGGGAGTTAATCCTCCACAGTGGCTCCAACTTGACCCTGGAACTTGTAGCCCAGGCTTCCTTGGACAGTCTTGGTTTGGATTCATGGAAGTGACATCATTTTGAGTCAACTGATCATGTCCTGGTCTGAACTGAATTTGGTGGGTACAGTGTGCTGAAGAGAGAATTAAATGTGATTACAGTTGATAACATAAATGGCTTTTGCCACCTTGGTCTACACAACTGGAGTCAGGCTTTCTTGAAGGTAGCTATATTTAATGAATGACAAGAATATGGCATTTCTTTCTTTAGATAAAATTATTTCTTTTGCTTTTAACAATTTTTTTTTGGTTTGGGGGGACTGGTTTTAAGCTACTGAATCAAATACAGGTTTTCTTACATTATACCATTAATTTCCTCTCTTAAGTATTCTGTGAAAGTTCATTTGGTGGGTTTATAATGCTGCAGTAAATTAAGCTCCTTAACTGTGCTGCACAAAACTGCTTAACCCGGTATTGTGATCTAATGGGAACGAGAAGGGGCTAGGAAAAACAGTGCTGTGTGTTTTGACCAAGGTTGCCATTAAACAGCTCTTGATTTGGAATGAGTTGCTTGGGCTTTCTAGCTGTCAGTATCAGCATTTCTCTCTGTTTCTGTCTTTCCCTTCATGAATATATGTAAATATTCATGACTGGACACATGTGTCATCGGTCGATGGACATTTGGGTGGTTTCCACTCGGCTGTTATGGATATCGTTGCTGTGGACATTCTTATACAGGTTTTGGTGTGGGCATGTTTTCATTTCTTTTAAAGTTCTACCTAGGAGTGAACTGTCTGATCGCTTGGTAACATCTTTGAACTTCAGAGGAGCTGCCAGACTTATCCAAAGCAGCTGTACCATTTTATATTCTCGTGAGTGATGTATATCGCTTCCATTTTCTTCAGATTCTCAGCAACCCTTGTTATTATCTATATGTTTTATTCTAACTATCCTATTGGGTGTGAAGTGATACCTAATTATGGATTTTATTTTCATTTCCCTGATGATTCCTGTAACTGCTCTTATAAAAATATAAGTAACCATGATTGGTGTTCAGAATCTTGGAATATTGCAAGTCTATTGGGCATTCCTAAAGGTAGGATGGGGTAGGAAATTGATAATGAAAGACATGTTTAAAGTTCAGCTATAACCCACAGAGGTTAACTTGATTAGCTGAGTCCCTGTCATGCAAGGCTGGCAGCCTCTTCTGAGGGAGAACTGAATGTCAGGTATTCCCTCTCTGCTGGAGCCTCCGCCTGCCAGCTGGCTGATATCCATCAGTGATCAGCACATTAGTGGATTGTGCCTGGTCCAACACCTCTGCTTTTTCCACAGTGGTCTGTTTGTCTAATGGCACTTCACCAACACGAGAAACAGACACATCTCCCTCAAACATGCATCCGTCTTTTGGTTTCCAACATGACAGTTGCTTGCTCTGACCTTGGTGCCTGCCTCATGCAGTCTCTTGCTCTATCAAATGGATTGTGTTAAAAGTTGGTTTGAGAAGGAAAAGTAAGCAAGAGAAAAATGTGTCATTTTGCAAGGTTTGAAACCATCATTTTAAGTAAATAACACATCAGTGAAGACAGATGATAGGACAGTGGATGCAGAGAGCTTGTGTTCTCATGAGGCCAGTTTGCTTAAGTAGTTCTTTTTTTTTGTGGACACTGGATTTACCAATGAAGATATTTTTTTGAAATACTCAAGGTGTGATGATCTAATCAGGGCAGAGCTTGAACAACTGTTTTTTTTTTTATATTTTTTCTAAGTTCCATCATTACCTCTGTTGCTAGAATCAACAAACAGAGATATGAATTCTCAAAACCAGTAAATTCAAGGTTGCACATGTTTAGCTTTGTAATAAAATAAAGGTTATTTTACTTATACTATTTTACTTTTCATGTTGTGTTATGGATGTTAGAGCACTGTTGGACTGATCTTATGCATGTGTGCTGACAGAGAAAGACAATAAGTAATGCATTCTTTGGATAAAGAAAATGTGGTGTATTTATGCAATGGAGTTTTATTTGCTATACAGAAAAATGAAATTATATAATTTGCACCAAAATGAACATAATTGGAGAACATTATATTAAGCAAAATAAGCCAAACTCAGAAGGTTGAATTTGTATGTTTTCTCTCACATGTAGAAGTTAGAGAAGAAAAAGGAAAAGGAAAAGAAAGCTGTAGGGGTGCATCTCATGAAAATCACAGTAGATCAGTAGAATGGAGGAAAGAGAACAGGAGGAAGGAAGAGGGAAGGAAAAGGGCAATACTGGAGAATGATATGGGCCAAATTATATTGTTATATGGTGTGCATGTAGAAATACATATCAAACCCCACCATTATATATAATTATAATGCACTAAGAAAATATGGAAAAAAGGAATGCATTCTTTATTGTATACCTGGAGGATAAAAATGAAAGCTTTTTATATTTGTATACAGAGCCTTCCGTGGTCTATTCTGTTTCTCACTTCAACCTTATCTCTTGCTACTTACCACTTGATAATATATGTATTTATTAGTTAGAGTCTTCCAAAGAAATAAAACCACTGGGATACATATAAACAGATGAGGGAGTGTATTATGGAGAATTGGTTCATGAAATTATGGAGGCTGAGAAGTCCCTCCATATGCCATCTACAAGCTGGGGAACCAGGAATGCTGGTGGTATAGTTCAGTCTGGATACAAAGGCCTGAGATCTGGGGCAGTGGTGTGAGTGGAGCCCTACTTAAGTCCTGGAATACCGAAGCCCAAGAACCTAGAACACTGATAGTCAAATGCAGGTGATGCTGAATGCTCTAGTTCTAAAAGGAGAAGGAATTGACCTTTCATTTTCTTTCTTTCTTTGTTTTTCTTCTGTTGCTTTAAATGCATTATGCACACCCACTTTGGAGAGGGTGTGTGTTCTTTACTCAAATGCTGATATTTTCCAGAATCATTATAGACATAACCAGAAAAATGATTTAACAGCTATCTGGGTATCCCTTAATCCAGTCAAGTTGACCCTTCCAATTACCCTTTTTCCATACCACAGTCGTGTTTGGGTGGAATGTTCATTTCTTTCTTTATGGCTTTGCATGTGCTATTTATTTTACCTGGAAATTTTTTTTTAAACTTATCCATCTGGTGATTTCATGTTAATTCTTCAAAAATTCAGCTCAGCGGTCTCCTATGTGAAAACGTCTGTGTTCCCCATCTCCATTGTATCTAGTTACATCCTGTGCAACAAACTTACGTCTTGCCCCCACATTTATTGAGCACTTACTATATATTGTTTATCATGTGAGGCTCTAAAACAACTGTAACATGTCCTATTTACCCCTTAGCATTCTTGATATAACAGAGGAGAGAGAAACCTATGCCAAAAAAAATTAATGTACAATATTCGAGGACTTCGAAATGTGAGGGATGCTTTGGGAGCAGATGAGAAGACACAATGCCTGTGGGAAAGATGTTTACGCCATCTTTGGGTAAACTGACATTGAGGTGAGTCTTGAAAGGGCAAGAATTAACCCGGAAGAGAAGGCAGGAAAACAGGCTAATGGCAAAAGGAGTGACTGAGGACACAACTTGATGGCCAGATAAAGACAGTGTATTTGTGAGACTGCAAGTCATGAAGGTAGTTGCAGAATGTAATGTGGAAGCACTGTGGGGGAGCAGATGATCACAGCGGTGGAGAGGCAGGTTAAAATCCGTTCCCAAAGAATTACTCCATGTTATCCCTTCTCTCCTCTCCTTGAGAGAAGAATCTTGTTTTATTCAAATTTGTATTTCAGTGACCAGTAAAATACAATTTATTGCAGGCATTCCAAAAACACTAATTGAATGGACAAATGAGTAGCAGTAGGACTGGAATCACAAATTAGCTGCGAACCATTCATAAGGATGGAACATGAATTTTCACACAAGCATTTGGTTGACTTTGAGAAAGGATGTTGATTTCATTCTTTTTACTCCCCATTTCATCCATTTTATTACCACATATTTCGAGAAAAAAAAAAAAACCAGAGGTCTGGCCAATATCAAAACAGAGCAGACTACTCTGGTTTTAATTACCTTTTTCAAGGCTGCACTGGCTGAGTGAAGGTTGGCTGGGTCTAACTTGAGTTGTGATCAGAAACATTTTGTCTGCTTTTTTTGCAAGCGCTGACTGCTGTGCATGAAGCTTATATTGATAAGGGTTGAATTTTAGGTTTTATCTTTTAATAGGAGTGATAAGATTCTAATGCCTCAGCCCTCTCTGCTATCTGGATACTGATGGTGGGAACAGTCACCAAAGTGATGTGCTGGGCGGCGGTGGTGGGGCCCTGGGTTAACCTCAGAGAAACACAAATATGAGTGGGTGGAGTGGTTGTTTTCCATGAGAATCTTTCTCCCTCTCTTTCACAGCCTGGCTCACACGACTGGGCCCTTTGCCAGCAAGCAAAGCAATGGATTATTTTTTTTCCATTGGTCAGAGGAAGTTTTCCTTTTTTCCTTTTTGTTTTTTTTTCCCCTTCTTCTTCTTTTTGTGAATGGAGATAAAAACTTTCGTTTTAAAGGAGAACTATATGAATTTCATTTCAGTGAAATGAAAGACTACTCAGATTCCTGGGAAGCATTAGAGGAAAGTACACAGCCTGCGCAACAAGGGTCCCTGGAATCCGGCAGGTGTGACTGCAAATCTTGTCTCTACTGTAGTTCAGCTCTGTTCCTTTTGATGCTGCTGCTGTCCTTTTCTGAGCCTTAGTTTTATTGACAATGACATGGAAAAACATTTTAGGTAATAAAATGAAATGAGTGCAAGTAAAGTATTTGGTAGACATTCAATATTTGTAATTTCCCTTCTTCTGCTCTTGAACTAAGACAAAGGATTACATCGTCCTCCCACAAAGTCTTCTGTATATTTAGGAACAAAGTCATGCATACAAACCTAGGATGCCCCAGGGAAAGAAAGTTTTGCATATACAATGTCTTATCCCACTAGCTGATCTCATTCCCTTCAACTCACCAAATATTTACTAAGTATATACTTTTGCTTAAAACTGCCTGAGACTGTGGAGTTTACAATTGGATAACAGATACTGACTTCTATCTTTAAAAAACTTTTCTCTTTGTGCAGTGACAGAACTTTATATACAACTGGTAAGTAGTAAAAGGCATAGAGTGTATGTGTGTGAGCATGCACACAGTAAGTAATTGAGGGAGAGGAGAGATCAGTTTAGGCTAGAGGAATGAGAGGACTTTTTAATTATTTTGGTTTTAGAGGGGATGGACAATAAGCAAAAATACCATCTATATAGTTTTGTTTTTTAACCTTATAGGCTATAGGTTTGTCAAAGATAAGAGTTTTTGGATTTCAAAAATACTCAGTTAATTTCTCTCTTAATACCACTCCATACTCTTTTTTTTTTTAATAGAGAGGATCAGTGACGGGTGGGGAGAGAAAGAAAGAGAGAGAGCGAGAATCATCATTATTTAGTTTTTCATATGGCTTTCACTGCTTAGATACTTTGTTGTGCATGTGGTGCTGGGGTTCAAATTCGTGGGTCTTGCGCATGCTGGGTAAGTGCCGTAACCACTGAGCCACCACTTCAGCCCCTATGTATTCTTTTTAAGTGCTGAGAACATTGGTGTTGTTATGCTTCTACACTACCTATTTATTCTGACTGTATTTCTTCTCTAATTGTAGAAATGCAGCTTTCCAGTTCCAGCTAAATGTTTAGCTTCTCTACTGAGTTGTTTCTCCTTTTGCATAGCTATTAATTAACATAGAACAAGACACATATTATAGAAGTTAATGAAATCAGTCTTATGAGAATTAATTTCTCTCAAAATATTCCATTGATCTTCAACTGGTCTGGGTACCTTTCATAACTTTCCAATATTCATTGATCAGTTCTTCCTGTCCCACCTTCTCCCAATTCCCTTCTTACCAAGGCCAGAGAGCAGGAGCTTAGCAGCAGTCTAAAGCATCCTCTGCTGCTGGCTTTCCTAGAAGTCGACTCAACAGTGAGAAGAAAAAGCAGAATACTATACTTAATACAACACACTGGTCTCTCTCAACAAACTTATGGAAGCAGAGGCATAGATCAGTGAAACAGATGCTCAAAAGACACACGAATTAAAGAAGGACATGAATAACATAGAGTTAAAATACTCTGTGAATGCCATTAGCAGACATGGCCAAGGGAAAATACAGTAACTTTGTGTTATCATAATATTAAACCAAAGAATTGAAACAGAAAAACAAACAGAAAAACCACAATGCAGTCTTCTGCACAATTATTAGTCTTTCCATTATTGTCTTCTGATATGCATGTACTGATATAAAGTATTTCAGTATTCTAAAGAAACTTTGAAACTACCAAACCATAGGCAAAACTCCATAAATAATGTTTAGTTGTTTCTCTCTATAATGGGAACGATCTTTAAGATCTGAATAGTGATTATCTAACTTGTGGCTTGGCAAGGCCTTGGCACTTTGATGAGTTTTTAAAAATATCTTAAAAATTAGTGGGTCTTGGGGCTGGAGCAGTGGCTCAGCAGTTACAGCACTTTCTTGGCATGCACATGCAGCATCATGTATACAACAAAGTTTTGGAGCAATGAAAGCCACACAAAAAAATTGAATAAAACAGATTCACTCTCTCTCTCTCACTGTCCTGCCCTCTTTAAAAAAATAGCGAGTCTAATAGGACACTTACAGTTCAATAGGAAACCCTTGAGTCTTTGGGATGGCATAGAAATGTTCAAGAAACAAATATTTTTGGTGAACCCACTGAGCAAGACTCCAACTCCTGCTCAGTTCCCAACGGAATTGAATTCTACTGATGTCACCCCCATATTCCCTCTGGGTCCTGGTTTATTTGCCCGGTTTCTCCCTGTGGGTCATAGATGGGAGGCTGAGCAAGTTGACCTTGCAGCAGAAAAGTGATGGGGTCATCCTGTTCTCAGTTCCACATTCATTTGCTTAACCTGCTTCCTCTGGATCTCAGTTGCTATTGAAACTTGTTTCCAGCCCTTTATCAAAATGAGCTCGCTTGTGTCATTTGTAATTTGCCAGGAAGGGGTAAATTTTTTCCCTCCCTACTTTCCTCCTTTCTCCTTTTCCTCTTTCTGCATTAATTCCTCCCTCCCACCCCCTCTCTTTCCCATCCTTCCTTCCTTTTCTTTTTTTCGTCTTCTTTTCTCTCTCTCTCTCTTTATTTCTTTCTCTTGTACAGAGCTCTAAAATGATTCCAGAGCACAAAGCAGCTGTTTTTTTTTAACCACTATGCTGACTGAATTCGTAGCATTTGCTTTGCCTTTAACCCCCTGAATCAAATGGAAACTCATTGGCAGGGATATAAACATATGTTCATTTCCACTTTTTTTTCTCCTTTTATCAGGAGAAACATTGGAAAAACAGATTGCATGCCCAGGCTGTTGGCGCTTGAAATTCCCTCCCTTGTCAGATCTATTATCTCAGTAATAAGAACACTATAGATAATACAAATCTAACCAGCTTTTGCTTCGTGTAGGCCCTGAAGCAAATAGGCTAGGCTCTCCCTCCTGTTGGGGACAGGAACTAGGCATTTTCTGGAATTTAGTACCGTCATAAATGGAACAAAAATTTAAAACATACTGTATTGGTCATTTCCAAGTAAAATCAGCCTGTCTGTCTTTCTTTCTTTCTTTCTTTCTTTCTTTCTTTCTTTCTTTCTTTCTTTCTTTCTTTCTTCTTTCTTTCATTTTTTGATACAAATTCAAGAGAATTTGGTACCATCCCAGTAAAGGCCACAGGATGCTGCTGTAGAGAACTCTGTTCTGTCTACCTACTTGGAACTCTCCCAACCTTTTTAGGTCATACTTGGTGTATTTGAGAAATTTTAACTCCTTGTCCAGATGACCTTTAACCTGGGCCTCTCTATATTCCTTGTAGAGTAGAATATGTGTACCTCTTAAACTTTAAGGGTGGCCAAGGCCTGACCCTTTAAGGGGGTACAAATGGATGCTGAACTTTCATGTTGGGAGATGGATTGGATGAGAAGACATGGGAGTAGGGATGTTCTTATGCAGAATTCATGGGGGACTAAGAATTATGATTTTGAATAGGGCCTTGGAGGTTGTCGTGAAGATAAGTGCCACAGGGTGGACAAACAGAGCATATTTAGTTGACAGTCAGTGAGCTTGATCATAATATTTGAATGTTTAGACTTATGACATGTTGTTCTTCATTAATATTTTTGCCCAAGGCCCTCACATGTTAAAGGACACCCTGGAAGATAAGTTGTGTTTTTTTTTTTTTTAGGCACCTTGGGCTGATGAGCTAAGTCAGCAGGAATGAGTTGAGTAATGCTTTAGTTAGTTTTTGCATTGCTGTGACCAAAATACCTGATAAGAACAACTTAGAGGAGGAAAAGTTTATTTGGAGCTCACAGATTTCAGAGCTGTCAGTCCATACACAGCTGACTCCATTACTCTGTGCTCAAGATAAGGCAGCATCATGGGAAAAAGGCCCAGTGGAGGAAAGTTGGTCCCTTTATGGCAGGGTCAGGAAGCAGAGAAGGAGAGACCGAGGGCAAGAGGTTGCAGGGTAGATGCACCCTTCCAGGGTGTGTCTCCACTTCCTCCTGTCCATAATTACTACCCAGTCAGTTGATGCAAACTGGGATGGACTGATGAGCTCCCATAACCTCTGAACATTTCTGCATTCAAACCATAACAAGTAGTCTCCCCTTTTCCATAGTTTTGCTTTCTGAAGTATAGTAAACCAAGTTCTTAAAATAGTACAAGGACAATTCTAGAAGCAAATAATTTATAAATATTAAATAACTTCTATTACATTATTATAATCATTCTATTTATGTTAGTTATTATTTTTTTACTGGACCATATTTATAAACTTTTTCATAGGTATGTATACATAGGAAAAATCAGTATATATAGGTTTTGGTAATATCCATTTCAGGCATCTGTTGGGGGGTCTTGGAATGTTACCCCAACAGGTAGGGGTTTACACTATATTTGGCCACTGGACTTTTCTACCTCTTTTGAGAAGTTGGAGATAGGAAGGAAATCTACTGCTGTGGAAAGTACCTGAGATTTGGAGCAAAAGACCTGGAATCCACAAATACTTGTTAAAAATTTATTGTGTGTCAACATCTGCGCTAGATGCTAGGGTAGATAAAACACAGCCAAAATCCTCAGGAAACTTATAGTAGAGAAATGGACGTTTGTACAAAATAATGACAAGACAGTGCATTAAAAGTCACCGTGAGCCAACGTACTTTCAACAAATTGGGGCGGACACCTAAATGAAGGAACAGCTTGCTGGAGGGAAAGTTTAGGAAGACTTCACAGAGGTGACATTGAACCTGAAATCCACACTTGTTTGCTGGTGGGTGGGGAGAGGAAGAAAGCATTATTGGAGGGAATGAACCATGCAGAAAAATAGAGGCTCGAGGACTTTTGACTCCCCATGAGAATTAACTTTGCCTCTTATCATTGAGTGATTTTTTTCTCAACCTTAGTTTCCTCTTTTTCATAATGGGAATCATAAAATAACATAATTATGTGAGATGGTGGGTTGAAAACACATATTTAAAATTTTAAAGCCCTAGCTAAATCTTAATTACTGTTAAAAGTGAGGCTTTAGGCTTGGGTCCTTCTGAATCCCACTTGGGAAGAACTTTGCTGATTTTGGCATGAGAGCTGGGTTGTCTCCCTGGGGCCCTGTTAGTATGCATCCTGAGAATAAACATAGTCACATCTGGCCTTTCTTACAAAAGGAACACTGGGTTCAGGGTGGGCTGACTGAGGAATAGTCATGTGGGTTGGTGTAAGGAGGAAAATCAGGAAAACATTTCTCTGCCCTTAGAAGTAAGTCCAGGAGCTGGAGCAGTGGCTCAGTGGTTAGGGCACTTGCCTGGCATGGGCAAGGACATGGGTTCAAATCCCAACACTACATACACAATGAAGTGTCGGAGCAATGAAAGTCACATGAAAAACTAAAGAAAATTGATTCTCTCTTTCTCTCTCTTTCACGGTCTGAAAAAAAAAAAAGTAAACCTAGGCTTTCTTATAGCTCAGCAGCAAAACTGAGTCTGTGATCATGCAATCCAAATTATAGCATCCTCTGTATCTGAGGTCAGGCTCCCCTGATCCGCCTGCAGAGCCCTCACCCCTACATGCAGTCTTATCATTCTCAGGCAAGAGACAAGGATTTCCAGTCTTCTATTGGGGCTGGGATGATGAGTTAATAAACAACCTGAGGACAAAGACTGTGTCTTACATAAATCAGCATCCCCGGGACCCTGGGCTGATAATGAACACAGTGTCTATTTGTCAAGTGAGTGAGTTATTGGGAAGAAGGCTGTCCTCTAGGTTCTATTGGGGCGTATTCCCCTCCTTGTTGCCTTAGAAAGACACAGTGTTTTGTGTGCTCTGGTCAGCTCTTCAAGCCCTTGGCCGTTCAGCCCTAATTGCTGAGTGCCAGTTCCCCGTGAAGACACATCAATGACAGTGCATCTTACTTGGGGTCATCTCCTCCAGGGCAGACCCCACAGCTCCTAGGACATTGACAGCTTCTGTTTCACATCTGCTTTTACTTCTGGCTGAGCCTTCTGGGTCAATGCCTTGGCCCAGCAATCTCCCCTTTCACCTTGTTCCCACTCCAGGTCAGGATTGAGAGACCTCTCTCCTCTTCCCGTCCCCTGGGGCCTCTCTGCTCTCTGACCATCCTGCCCCTGCTCAGCTCCTGCCAGCCCGCCTGCTCTCCTCCCTCACGAGGGCCTGTTTGTCACTCACATGTGCTCATTCTGACCTTTGGGTCTTGGAATGTCAGCATGCACATGGAGGAAAAGAATCCAGCCTGCTAGATGCATTAGATCCTCCGATCCTCAGAACTCAGGGAGGCTTCTTGACATTAACATTGTGTCAGCTGTGTGTTTTCCTGGCTTGTCAGCCCCTGCCCCTGCTACTCAATCATCTCGGTCAAAGTTGATGGGACATGCCAAATGCAGGGCTGGATTGTTTATAGCAAAACAGAGAGAATACAGTTTTCTTCTTCCTTCTCTGCAGAGCCTTCATTTGGAACCAATATGTCCTTCGTACTAAATGGTTTGTGTAAAAAACATTCAGGTCAAAATAGCACTGGATGGATCTGTCAGGGAGCCCCCTGTAGTTATATCAGCGGTCATTAATGAGCACAGTAGGAATAAAGGGGTATGGCCTTTGATCTTTCTAATATAGTTGTGAAGATAGATTTTGACACTGTAGCAAACCAAGTGAAAGAGATGAGCAAGGGTTAAAATGTGGAGCACAGACTCTAAATGCCATGAAAGTTGGAAGTGAGAGACTGGAGGTTGTGAATATCTGAGAAATTTGCTTAGAGGAGATGGGACTTGAATTCGGTGAGTAAGGATGGAAGGAGTGTGTGTGTGTGTATGTGTGTATCTGTATGTGTATGTGCCTATTATATCCTCAGCATCCAATCTCCTAGATGATCAATATGTGCTTTATATAACTTAATGAATTGGAAGGAGAAGAAAAGGCGAAGGAGGGATGTGAACGTGGAGATGAATGGGGCGAGTTTGCGGTCCAATGGACCGGCAAGGCAGGGATGAAGGAAGATTGGGGGCCAACTAGGTGAGAAACAGGCTGCATTGGTAGCGGAAAGGGAGAAAAAAGTAAATGATAGCTAGTTTTTCAAATTTCCACTCTGAGGACATTCACACTGCTTGGTGTGTCTTGTGGTGCCTGTCAGGGCAGAGTGTACTGAGTTTAGCTAATTTTCCCATTCCAGGGGGTTATGGGAAAATTTTGCCAGTATTGAGAGATCAAAAGCATGGTGCTGGAGATAAGGCAGGTAGGGTACTGCAGGTAAGCCATGTGGGTCACTGAGATAGGTCTCTATTCCACAGCAAAGCTAAACAATTCAGACCATCACACACAAACCCAAACCCAGAAAAGTCTTTGAAATGAGAGGGAGCGGTAGTAGGAAGGGAGTTTTGTGCCTGGTGTGCACAAATGCAAGTGGGCCAGGATGGCCGCACAGGACAAACCTACTTTAGTGTCACTACTCCTCTAGTGATTGCGAAAATCTGGGGAGACTTTGTTCTTATGACTGGGTTTAGAATACAAGCACCACATATATCTGTTATCCTACTAGACTGTACATGCATTTGTTTATTTATTTCCTGAACATTTGCTGAATGTCTATTATGTGCTAGGCCTGCGTATATCCATCACCGAATTGGAGCCATGGACTTTGTTCTTATGGAATTTTACATTCTATTGGGCAGAGAGGTAAAAAAAAAAATAGATAAATGAAGAAATAAGAGGAAAGATGGAAAAAATCTACTTCTTTTATCAGGAATATTCAGGTACATAAAGGATAATGAATTTAAGAGCACCAAACTTGGGGTTGGGGATTTAGCTCAGTGGCAGAGCGCTTGCCTAGCACTCGCAAGGCCCTGAATTCGGTCCTCAGCCCTGAAAAAAAAAATAAGAAAGAAAAAAAAAGCACCAAATGTAATGCAATTAGCTGTACCTCCAGAAATGGACCTTTTATTATTATAGAACTAAGGCTGAGATTAAACAAACAAATAAAAACCAGGGTAATATGAAGCTATGAG
This sequence comes from Aplodontia rufa, assembly GCA_004027875.1. Classification (NCBI taxonomy): domain Eukaryota; kingdom Metazoa; phylum Chordata; class Mammalia; order Rodentia; family Aplodontiidae; genus Aplodontia; species Aplodontia rufa. Next base: position 6,021 of record PVKS010009544.1, on the reverse strand, counting down.
GCTATCACTAGAGTTGGGACAATTTCAATAGGACTACTTCTTCCAAACTAAATATGAGGACCCATGAAGCAGCATAAATGTGCATATAGAGAAAACTGTACAGAGCCTTTGATAGTATACATACTCCAGAAGAGACATCTTAGTTGAACTAATGGAGCCACACGAGTAGATAAGCGAGCCCTATGGAGGGTCAGGAGGGGCAGTGCTGGGTAGCTTACAAGTCTTTAGAGTCAGCAGTTTCTGTATTTCAAACCAGAATCCCACTTTTCAGCTGTGTGAACTTGGAAGGGTTTAACATCCTGTTTCACTCAACTTTTTCTGTTACTGTAACCAAAAGACCTGACAAGAACAATTAGGGGAGGAAAAGTTTATTTGGCTCACAGTATCAGAGGTCTCAGTCCATAGATGTCTGACTCCATTGTTCTGGGCCTCAGGTGAGGCAGAGGAAAACAACTCAGGACCAAGGCAGTCAGGAAGTAGAGAGAGCTCCACTCACCAACGACATAATATGAACCCCAACGACATAATATGAACCCCAACGACATGTTCCCAGTGACCTACTTCCTCCAGCCACACCCAACTCATAGGTACTGCCTACTTAACCCATACATTGGATTATTCCACCAATTAGGTCAGGGCTTTCATAATCATTTCACCTATGAAAATTCTTACATTGTCTAGAACATGCACTTTTGGGGAACACCTCATACCTAAACCATAACAACACCCCAAGTCTTGATTTTCTCACCTATAACATAAAGATACTAATACAAAAATAAATTCAATTTGATTATTATGTGATAGGTCTAACACAGAGCCTGGCATACTGAATTGTGCATGCCAGATTGGAACTATTTCATTCTAAATCCCTTGAGAAATGGTAGGTGGGTGGTGGATTATGAAGGCAGGAAGAGAAATTGAACCTCCAGAAACAGTGCAGAGGGAGGAGGACGCAGAATGACGTTTTAAACTTGAGAATTGGGAGAGAATGAAAGGAACAGCCTGTTTTCTGGAGAGGCAAATTTGAATTCTCCCGTTGCCTGGCTCCTCTAATGAACATATGTTTGTGTAGCCATGTGGTCACTCTTGCCTCAAGGGAAATGGGTTGATCTCTTATTCTCTAAAAGAATTCATCCTTGAATGCATGGTCCTGTTCGTCCATGGTTGGGTTACATTACCGAGTATGTACAGTTGTATTGTGCATGCACACACACACACACATGTGCAGCACATTTATGCAGTGCTGTGGTGCATAGGTAAATACAGTGACTGGCTCATTTTCCTGCATGGATCACTGTCCTTCTGGAAGGGTCTGGTGTGCGTGTTTCTGTGTAAACTTGCCAGAAAACAATGCACCAGAATTCTGGTTTAAGGAGTTGGCATTTTCTTTGTCTTTATGGGAAATATTTTCTTGGATGAATTTCTGGTCTTTTAAGATTCCTTTCCCGTTCATACTTCTAGCCCATATGGTATGTGAGAATGCTGATGTGACCTCCTGGCGGTGGAGGAAAAAGCCTCAGATCTCCTTGCTGGCCTCAACCCTGCTGTTCTGTTTTGTGAACTCTGGTTGTCTGACTGGACTTATGTTCACTGAGGAAGCTCTAATACTTTGCTGTCTTTTAAGGCTTTGTTCTGCTTCCTGTTGCTAAAGTCTGTGGTCTCAGCCACCTGCTCTGGTGGTAGCGTTCATTAGGTAGGGGTCAGGGACTCGTGTTCTCCTCCTTTCTCCTTCTGTCCTGAGACCTGTGATGCTCCAATGCTGTATGCTTGCTCCACCTCTGACCTCTCTCTGCTCTCTCTCCTGAGCCAGTTTAGACGTGACCCTGATCTAACTACCAGTATTCTCAAAGAGCAGTGGTTCTTATCCTTGGTTCCATATTGAAATCATCTGGGAAACTTTTCCCAAATACTGATGTCTGAATCCTATGTCCACATATTATGTTCTAAGTGGTCTGGGCATGTGAATATAATTCTGATTTGCAGCCAACGTTGAGAACTATGCCTCAGAGACTTGCAGCCTCCCACGGAATAGGAACTGGGTCAGTAACCCTTGTATTTTTGGAGTCCATCTTGCCTTTGCAGATGTTTTCATTAGTGTCAATTCCATTGTTTAAAGTTCCACACCCATAACAGGGAGTGGAAATGAAGACACAGCCTGTAATTTCTTTATCCCACTTCTTTCTTTCTCTTTTTTAAAAACCACAGAAGGAAGGGCTTCTATTTTGTTTTGCTTTCTTTTCTCTCCAAAACGCCCTTTACATCACATACTTTTTTTCACTCTCAGTATTTGGTGCTTTTGGTATTTCTGTTGCTCATGCACTGATGTGTCCACAGGAGTTTAAAGCATTTAGAAAAAAAATTTTTTTCTTGATAAAACCTGTTGTTTAGGGCTGTTGTCTTGAGATGACTCAAAAATTCCATTCTGGATATGAAAAACTGAATATTTTTTTTCTTTTCCTTTCTGCTATAAAAATCTGAAATCATCCTAAGGGAAATTTTAAAAAAATAGAGGGGAAAGGAGAAGTAAATGGAATTATGATATTTATATATGGATTTGTCCTGATTACCATAAAAAAAAATCACAGGCAGGGTAGCTTAAACAACAGAAACTTGTTTTCTTGTAATTCTAGAGGCTAGAAGTTCAAAATCAGGGTGATTAGTAGGGATAGTTTCCTATTCGGTCCATAATGGAAGAACCTATTCTAGGGCCCCGTCTTGGCTTTGGATGCCCTCCTTCTTGCTGCTTGGTCCTTACATGATTTTCTTCTGTATGTGCACATCCCTAATGTCTCTGTGTGTTCAAATTTCCTCTTCTTACAAGGGCAGTTAAGATTGGATTAGGAATCACCCTAATGGCCTCATCTTAACTTAATTGCTTCTTTAAAGATCTTCTCTCTAAACTTGGTTACATTATGATGCATTTTGCATTAAGACTTCAATACATGAATTTTGGAAGACACAATTCAGCCCATAACAACATTTTATTTATATTTGCATTCACATAAGAGTGATGCAGAGTAGAGGGAGCCAGCATTTGCATGTACTTTAGCACTTATGTAGCTTATAAAACACATTTATAATCGATAATTTTAAAATTCAAAAAAATTCTTATACAGTAGAATATGTAAAGTTGCATAGACTCTAGGTGATTTGCTTAAAATCACTGGGATGTTAATTAAAAGAGAAGTTAAAACAAATGTGAGAGTTTCAGTGTCTCTATTATTAAACAGAAATGGGGTACAATTATTAAATAACAATATTCTAGCCTCTATTTTTTGAGGGGGAAGAACTGAGAAGCATGATAAAAGATAAATAGAAAATTAGTTTAAATCCCAATACAAATGATGTTAGACCCCCAAAGCTCATCCTAAAATAGATAACAATGTAGAATATAGAAGGTATTCAGTGAGTCATATAGAGTTTGGTTCATGCAAAGAATCAAAGCTAAACTATTACATGATGTTTACATTAAAGGTAAATCTTTAGGATAAAGCTAAATACCTAAACGAGTAATATTGAATATTGGCAACAATCAGATTCTATACACAGCCTGGGTGAATGAAATACAGAGCACAAAATGAATTGGTACAATCCATTTTCCACTATCTTTTTTTTTTTTTAATTTAAGTTTCTTTGTTTGTTTATTGAGACAGGGACTTGCCATATTGCCCAGGCTGGCCTTGAGCTTTTGGGCCTCAAGTGATGCTCCTGACAGCCTTGTTAGTACCTGGGACTACAGGTACATACCTGACTTCCATTAGCTTTTTATTTTTATAAAGTGATTTTGAGTGAACTATTTGAGTTTTCATAGTGATCTTTTGAGGAAGTTAATATTATTATCCTCACTCAATTTTTGAGAAAATTAAGGTTCATGCAACTTGAAATGCATTGTCAAAGGTGACTCAGCTGAGACTAAATCTCAAATGCCTTGGTTTATAGACTCCATATTGTTTATAGTGCACTAATATGGCTATGACTTTTCTTTCATTTTTCAGTAGACAGAGACTTTTTTTTTTTAAAGAAAGAGGGACTGAGAGAGAGAGAGATAAAGAGAGAGAGAGAATCAATTTTACCCAGTCTTTCACGTGGCCTTTGTTGCTTCGAGACTTCACTGTGTATGTGGTGCTGGGGTTTGAACTTGTGTACTTGCACATGCCAGGCAAGCGTCGTAACCGCTGAGCCACCGCTCCAGCCCTAGACAGAGATTTTTAAAGCAATATTGTTTTATGTATTGTTTGCCCAGTGCCTAGGCCACTGCCTGAAATTTAGTACATTGTTGATGTTAAGTAGTATTAAAATAACAAATGAATTAATAACTATACAAATGATATATCTCAATTATAATGCTATTTGAATGTCTAGCATTGTAAATGCAAAAAGGGAGCAGAGGGTGGTGGTGGTGTTGAAATGAAAAGGTTATTCCACAAAGAAAAAAGAAGATAGAGGGCATTGGAGCAACAATATTTTATTGCTAAGAGAAAAATGAGTTTTCAAACCTTGAATTCTACACCCTACTAAGTTATCATGAAATTGTTAGGGTAAAATAAAATTGTTTTTTAAATTTTACTTTTAAGGAGTCAGAATGCTGTTAATTTTTAAGAAGTTTCCCAGAAAGTTCCTTTATTCCTTTTAGTGCAAGAATGTAAACCTCACTTATACAAAGATACTCATTGTTTCTAATAGCATGTATCCTAGAGTGAATGATTATAATTTTGACACAGTTGTCACCAAAGTTTTAAGTTCCTGACATTTTTCTTGGGAAGATACATATTTCTTGGTATAATTTATTTCAAATTAGAAGTTTATTTCTGTTTCCAGGTGTTAAATATAGGTATAATAAAAGATATTCTCATCTTATAATTGTGGGTTTTTTTTTAAATCAAAGAGTTCACCACAGATCTCTCAATAAACTCTCCCTCATGTTTTGCAATCTAGGATGAATACTATCCCCATCTTATACCAACTAAGTGGCAAGGAGAGAAACAACATATTTGACTTATGAAATTCAGGATCATTAACAGAGGAGTGGAATGTTGCAATAAATGTAGATTTTTGTTAGAAAAAAAAGAAAGAGGCATGTGTGTCTGATACAGTGCTGAAGCAAACCAGGGTTGGACTAATAAAGAACACACAAGGTGTAGACACAATGGGACTGATGCCTGAAAGGAGTAAGGGAAATCTCAGGACAAGCTGTGCGTCAGGCTGAAGAGCATAGCTCTAGATAGAAACAGGAAGCAGGGCCCAGGCAGAAGAAATCTATGTAAGACAAGAATGCAAAGGATTTTGGACATAAAAATTTTAAATTATACTAAACAGAAAAATGTTTAAAAACTGGTATCTAAAAACTTCAGGAAAAGCATAAAACATTAAATGAAAGAGCTCTAATCTTGAAAATACTACCCTTTTTTGGCTCGGTCAATATTGACATGGTCTCAATGATGGAGATATTCTTGGTTGATTTTCAACTTCTAGGAGCAATCCAGAGGTGAAGGTTGGTTATAGAATGAGATTTAACTACTATCAATTTTGATAATGTAAATGAAAAATCATACATGGGAGAAAAGGGGACCAGGGAAGTATGGGGGTGTTAATATCCTTAAAGGTAATTTATTTATTTATTTTTTTTATTTTGAGCAAACTTACAAGATTTTAACAAAATAATATAAAATGTGTATAAAATATGCATATATTCTGGATTTTGCAATTATCCCCAGGAGTGCCCCCCCCAATTACCCTCCCTTATCCCTCCCTTCCCCTTCCCATTATAACTCTAAAAATAGTATTAGATTGTAAAGCATTACATCTTATCTGGATTTAACTCTTGTTTCTAGACCAACTTTCTCATTGTCCAGGGTCTAGTCCCCACCTCCACAGATGAGTGGAGACAATCGACCCTTAGATCTCTGGGTTAAGCTGATTTTACTCATCATGATCTCTTCCATAACCATCCATTTACCCTCGAAGGCTGCAATGTCATTGTTTCTAATTGCTGTGTAATATTCCATGGTATAAATGTACCAC